>JACEIK010002177.1:140366-226987 GCA_018107945.1 Datura stramonium | reverse complement strand
CCCTAATAGCCATATTTGATCAAATAGAACATGACAAAATTGAACCCGTGGAGATATCAGGGATAATTCCATAGATTGGGTTAAACCCTAGAATTTCACACATTAGAACTTGAGAAGTAGAGATCATGAAATTTATCTGGAAAAGAGAATGAGCATGGAAGCATTTCTCCCATTCATAACCCTACATACTTGGTCTTGAAGAATCTTTAACTTGATTGGAGACCCAAAGGAAATTGAGATGAAGAAGATGATTAAACCTTAGCTACTTTTGAGGGGATTTGATATTCACCTAGGAGTGGAGTAGAATGAGGGTTTAGGATTTTTAAAACCCTTAAAAACTCCCTTTAGTATGCTTAAAACGACTTAGTTTAGGAGTTGGAAATTTAGAAATTATGAAAATACCTTTAAAAACCCGACTGGAAAAATCACACTGGCTTCCCCAATGGGTGATCCGACGACCCGTTAGGACACTTGACGGGTTGTAACCTAATCCGTTGTCACTGGCCAAGTTTTTCCAATTTTGTCTGATCTTTTCTTGATGCCTCAATTGAAGATTCATTGTGTTACTTAACAGATCACTTTACTAGTCATTATGACTCTCTAAAACTCAATTTTTCTCGGCCTCACTGCACCCAACAACTCAATCACATGATTACACGATCTGTGATCTAGTGCTTTTTTTTTCTATTTTCTTCATTTCAATTTTTTTCTTGCTTATCCATGAGTTTGTTAGATAAATTAATATTTTTTACCTTAGATGTATAAATTGCATTTATTTTATTTGGAAATCGATTCGGACTAATTTTTTATGATATTTCAAATTTAAGTTCCTTGAGAGAAGGGCAACTTGAATTTTTAATAAAGTTATATTTTGACCTTAGGGGCTCAAAGTTGATTCTTTGGGTCCGAGGTAGAAGTAAAACAATATGATAATAGATAGACTCATACACTCATATAGAGTATGATCTTGATAGATTGGGAGTATTTTGAGGTTGTTAGGAAAGGAAAGATGCATTTATAAGGGTTACATGGCACATTTGTTTGGCATTCGAGGTAGGTTATGACTTACTCTTCTAGACATTTCTTGAGAAATTATTTATTGAATTAATTGTGCTCTAGATTAAGG
Source organism: Datura stramonium (assembly GCA_018107945.1). Taxonomy (NCBI): domain Eukaryota; kingdom Viridiplantae; phylum Streptophyta; class Magnoliopsida; order Solanales; family Solanaceae; genus Datura; species Datura stramonium. The sequence continues at coordinate 225,861 of JACEIK010002177.1, read as the reverse complement.
GTATAGGTGGATTCATTAATTAAGAAGGATGACTTATATATGTGTAATCTATGTTGGGATCTACCTAATAGACACAATATGACTAGAATTGCTTCTTTGTTGTGCATTATTCTATTTCGTGTGTTATACTATACCTTGATGATTTATTGGCCTAGGGGAAATTTTTTTTTCACTCTACTTATATGAGGAAGATATTTGTATAAGGGCATCTTATTGAAGCAATCTTCTATTAGAGAAACTTAGTGGCCTACAGTCGCTATTTGTAACACCTCGGATTTCCAAAATTGTTTTTTATTAGCAAGGAGTAAAGTTTTCAGGTCTGATGGTCGCTTAGCATTTTAAGTCAATGTTGACATCCTATTGAGTAGGTGACGTCCCATCACCTTGAACATAAATGTGCCCAAGATATTGGACTCTTCTTTAAAGATTGACACTAGAAGTGAAAGAATGTCAAGTGAGTGACTGCCCGTAACTTTGGCAATCGTTTGACCCCATGATTTTGTACCTTTCTGATTAAGGTTGATGCCATAAGTGATTGACCGTCAAGGGAGTGACGGCCCGTAACTTTGGCTGTCAAGATTTCACACTTTCTGTTTAAGAGTGATGCAAGAAGTGGATGACCGTCAAGTGAGTGATGGCCCATCATTCTGGTCGTCACTTTGAATTCATAGAGTCTCTACACGTTTTTCCAATGGTAGTGTCGTAACTTTTTATAATTTTTACACCCAAACCTGAATGTTTTGGGTTTCCTAAGGGGATTATTTGGGATTATTTAACGTTTCCTAAAGCCTAAATGCTCATTTTCCCCCATATCAAAGTAGAATCAAGGATCAAATCTCTCAAACTCTCAAGGGAAAAGCTAGGAAATTCATCTTCTTCACCCTAGGATTTTTCAAGCTTGAGTCTACGTTCTTCATTCCAGGTTTGTAAGACTAACCTAAGTAAGAATTACTAGTTTTACTCATGTCCTAAATTCATTGTTGAGATTGTTGGGTTTAGATCTAGGGTTGATAGTTCACTCAATGATTTTCTTCTACCTTAATCAAGATGTGTTGAATTGCCTTATTGAGTTCTTCACGTTGAGTTTATTTTTCATGCATATTGATTTTCATCCTCTCTATTGAATTATCGATCATCCTCTCTTGGTTATTGATTATTTAATTAATGATTGATAAGTTGGATCATGGCTCTTATTTTCACATCTCAAACCTAGGGAGGTTTCACGACCTGAACATAGGCTCGGATAGAGGCACGGGATAAGAAACCCTGAGAGAATCCAAGTCTACCCATGGAATGAACATAATAACAACGAGCATACCGTAAACAGATACAAATATAATAATAAATCATACTTAAGTGGAAGTCTACATACTTATCGATCTATAACAGAGTCAACAATGACAAGTTGATTTCTACATAATGTCTGAATGGCCTCTAACATACTAGATGAGCTGATGGGACATCATCCCCAACTTGCTCGACAAGAGAGAGTATGTAACTGAAATAACATGACTATAGATAATTGAATGTCCTAGAAGGATGAGGACTCACCAATCCTAGCTAACACAGGTCTTAGAGGAAAGAAAGACTAATGATACGGCTGAAGCTAATCTCTCGGACCTGTATCATGAAATGATACAATATAGAGTATGTGATCAGTACTTAGAATGTACCGAGTATGTAAGGTAAGTAAAATGGACAGTTAAAACACATAAGAGTTTATAAGATTAGGAAAAGATGAACGTGAAGTAAATATCATAACATAGCACGAGGGCTCAAGATTTTCAAAGCATTCATAACTTATTTGTAATAATAATCGTAACAGAAACCTTATAAAAAGATAACTTGAGCCAAAATAATATAACAAGAAAATGCATAAATCATGAGGAACAATGGAAGGATTCGTCATTATTGACACATTCATAGAGCTTACATGATGCCCCAACTATGTTTCCCAAGTCGGTAGAGCAATCCCATGTTTTTCACGCAAGAAACATGCAGTATGGTGATATCACAAGGATCCAATAATAAATGTATATACCAACGGTGGCACATAGTTCTGAGACCATGAGGTTTACATAAATGTTGGGTCTACTAGGTTCTAGACACTACTCCCAAAATCATGCACATGAGGCTCATATCATAACCATAAATTATTCATGACGCTCATGGCCAATTACATCATAACATACTTAATCATACTTGAAATACATGGTTTGCCATGAATAAGGGCCCATGAGTTGGCCAAGAGTCATAAATTAATAAAAAATGAAGTCCATGCATACTTGTAAAATGTGTATATAGTCTATATTCATAAATCAATGATGAATTCTTGAAGAGAATTCGTAACATAAATCATAATCATAAATTTAGACTTCATAAGATCAAAATCATAATAGAATCATAACTTGTCTTTTCATTAGCATACATAATTGGGCATAATTTGATTAAATTTGAAACTATAGTTTAATAATCAAAAATAGTTATAAAATATTCCCATAGATCATAAAGCATGATTTGATACATCAAGGGAATTGACCCAAAGATAGATCATAGAGGATTTCACAAGAATTGGGATAAACCCCATAAGATCATGAAACTTAAATCTAGAAGTGATATTCATGATATGGAGAAGAATTTTGAGCATGAGAGTTAAAGGAACTCTTATTCATAGCCGCACATACCTAGGTAAGTTGATCTTACACTCTTCCTTAAATGCCCAAAGGAAATTGAAGGAGCATTGATGGATTTTAGCCTTGATCACCCCTAGGAACCTTCTAGTCTTGCATGCATGGAGTGATTTAGAATGAGATAAACCCTATTAAAAAATCCTAACTAATCCTAAAACGACGTATTTTAGGCCTTAGAAACTTAAGAATTACAGAGAATCCCTTAGTAAATTCGCAGAAAAATCAACACTGACAGTCCCAACAAAGGACTGGACGAGACCCGTCGTCACTGACCATGACTCGTGGTTTGAAATCATTGCTAGCATAGGAATATCTTCATCAGTGGTCACCACGAGGGACACCATGACTCGTGGAGTACCCGATGACTAGTCATTAGGAGCATTGCAAAACTTTCAACCTTCGAGTCAAACTCTTGGACATGGCTAACATAACAAATTGAGTCATACTATCAGCGAGTACGAGGAAATCCCATAATGAAGTGTATATTTATTTTCTCCCACTTCCAAGTAGGAATGCTAATGTCCTGAAGCACACCTCCAGGTCTTTGATGCTCAATCTTCACCTGTTGACAATTCGGACACTTAGCCACAAACTCTGCTATGTCCTTCTTCATGCCATTACACCAATAGACTTCCCATAGGTCACGGTACATCTTTGTGGCACCAGGATGAATAGAATATCTGGAACCATGAGCGTTATCCAAAATCTTCTCCCTCAAGTCATCAACACCCGGTACACACATACAACCCTGATATCATACTACACCATCTCCCCCTTGGGAGAAGACCAGCACTTCTAATTCCAAACAGCTTCCTTCCACTTGACCAAAATAAGATCCTCGTCTTGTCTAGCTTTGACCTCAGTCACCAAGGAAGATTCTGAACCATTCTAAACAATGACACCACCATCCGTCAGCTCAACAAGATGAACTCCTAGTCGTGCAAGCTGATGCACATCCTTCACTAACTCTTTCCTCTCCTCATCTACATGGGTCACACTCCACATAGAAATCCTACTAAGAGCGTCTGCCACCACATTAGCCTTACCCGGATGATAAAGGATACTCATATCATAATCTTTAAGAAGTTCCAACCACCTTCTCTGACGTAGATTTAAATCCCTCTGGGTAAACACGTACTATAGGTTTTTGTAGTCCGTAAATACATCCGCATCGACCCCGTATAGATGGTGTCTCAAAATCTGCAAGGAAAATACTACCGCTGCTAATTCGAGGTCATTAGTCGGATAGTTCTTTTCATGGAATTTTAGGTTCCTAGATGCATAGGCTATAATTTTACCGTGCTGCATTAATAAACAACCAAGGTCGATCCTTGAGGCATCACAATATACCACAAACCCATCGGCACCCTCGATTAGGGTCAACACTGGTGATAAGGTGAGTCAAGTCTTCAACTCTTAGAAGCTTTTCCCTTAAGCCTCCGACCATTGAAACTTCACTTTCTTCTGAGTCAACTTAGTCAACAGTGCTTCAATGGATGAGAACCCTTCAAAAAACCTTCGGTAGTAACAAGACAAACACAAGAAAATCCTGATATCCGAAGGATTGACTGGTCTAGGCTAGCTTTTCACCGCTTTTATCTTTGGAGAGTCCACCTGTACACCCTTACATGACCCAACATTACCCAAAAATTCCATTGAGTTTAACCAAAACTCACATTTTCTTAACTTAGCATATAACTGGCGATCCATAAGTCTGTAGCACCACACTAAATTAGCGGCATGCTCCTCTTCGCTCCGAAAGTAAATGAGAATATCATCTATGAACACGATCATGAACATATCGCAATATGGCTTGAACACCCTATTCATAAAATCCATAAAAGTTGTAGGAGCATTCGTTAGTCCAGAAGACATAACTACAAACTCATAGTGACCATACCAAGTTTGAAAGGCTGTCTTTGAAATGTCACTCTCCCGAACCCTGAGATGATGATATCCGGCCATGTGGTCTATCTGTGGAAATCTATTAGCACCCTGAAGCTGGTCAAACAAATCATCAATCATAGGGAGGAGATACATGTTCTTGATTGTCATCTTGTTCAATTGCCGATAGTCAATGCACATTCGAAGGAAAACATCCTTCTTTTAGACAAAGAGAACTAGTGCACCCCATGGGGATTTTCTAGGTCTGATGAAACCCTTGTCTAAGAGATCCTTCAATTGCTCCTTTAACTACTTTAGCTCAGCTTAAGCCATTTTGTCAGGAGGAATAGATATAGTTGCATATCGGGAAGAAGGTCAATACCAAAGTCGATCTCCCTCTCTTAAGGAATCCCCAGTAGATCATCTGGTAACACCTCTGGATACTCATGCACTATACAGACTGACTGGATAGTTTAGGTCTCGGATGTAGCATCCTTAACCATAACTAGATGGTACATGCAACCCTTAGAAATCATATTTCTAGCCTTAAGGTAGGAAATGAAGCGACGTAAAAGCACAGCTGAACTACCCTTCCACTCTAAGACTTGCTCACCCACAAATTTAAAATCTACTGCACGGGTTCTATAAATTACCGAGGCACAACATGCATGTAACCAATCCATGCCAAAGATAACATCAAAATCCATCATGGCTAGCTCTACTAGATCTGCTGAGGTGACACTCTGAAGGACTGTGACAGGGAATTTTATATATACTCATCGAGCTATAACTGAATAACCAACTGGAGTAGAGACTGAGAAGGGTTCTGATAGGATTTCGCGACTAACTCCAAAACTACTGGAAGCATAAGGTGTAATAAAAGATAAAGTAGCCCCTAGATCTTACAATGCGTATACATCAAAGTGGAATACTTGTAAAATATCGGTAACCACATCTGGTGAAGTCTTCTGCTCCTGTCAGGATGCAAGGGCATAAAACTCGCTTTGGCAGTGGCCACCACCTGTACTGGTGGACGCACCTTGCTAAGATGGGGCTGCTGCTGAACTGGTAGCCTGAGCACGACCTCTGCTACCATTTTGTCTAGCCAAGGAACACTTCCAGCGCATGTAGATAGATCTCCACACCCAAAATAGATATCTGATCTCATCAAGAATTCTCCTATATGATTCTAGCCAAACTTCCCACAGGTTGAAAAGGAACGCTATGTCTGAATGCTCCTCTGGCCCCTCGAACCTGCGGCTCTGCTCCTCTGATCACCTCATGGTCTTGATGGTGCACTGACCGATGATGGCGCTAGAGCTAATGACCTATGATGACACTACTAGCGATGTCACTACTAGCGATGCCCCCCCGATTGCTAACAGAGAACCCATAACCGTTTGTCCTCGCTCTCTCGGGCTCCCTCTCTCGCATACACCGCCCTCCATCTACCGGGCGTACAAAACCGATCAAGGAAAATGAATGTCCCGATGAAGCACAATCTGGCCCTACAACGCTTGACCAGGTAGTCTAGTCCATATACAAAACTCGTCACCCGAGCTCTTTGACGCCAGCCACAAGCTCTGATGCATATTTAGAAAAATGAGTGAACTCCAAAGTATACTCCTAAATTATCATGTTACCTTGATTCAAGTTTACAAACTCAGCTGCTTTAATCTCCCTCATTTCACGAGGGACGAACCGATCCAGAAATGCGGTATGGAACTCAGCCCAACCAATGGGGCTTACTCTAACTATCCTACTATCCTTCCATTGTCTGAACTAGATATGCAGAACCCCTTTCAACTGATATGAGGATAGATCTGCACACTCCTCACTAGTAACCCCCAAGATTTGGTTTATCTTCATAACTTCATCAACAAAGTCATGTGGATCCTCGTCCACCTTTGATCCAAGGAATTATGGAGGGTTCATCCTCAGAAAATATCTGAATCTTGCCGCTGTTGCATTCCCATTCAGAGGGATTTAACTTGGATGGTTAAAGCCTGAGCTAGCATCTATATGGCTACCCTGAACTCTGCGTGGGCAACCTGCTCGGGTACATTTCCATTTTCATGGCCATTTAAGTTTGCATTTCTTCTTATGTGAACTCAACGAAGAAGCATAATTATGCAAATGTGTATAGAACGAGTTAGAAGGATGGAGAGACATTTCATCGCACTACACAAATCATCAAATAAGGGAGCATTTTCTAAAATGTTTCGAAGTCTCTTCGTCATAAGTGTGGTATGCTTAACGCCCATTAAAAAAATCCACTTAACACAGCTTTCGGACACCCTAGGAAGCTTCAAAACCTAATGTTAAGATACCAAGTTTATCACACCTCGAACACAGGACCGGATAGAGACAGAGGTCAAGAAACCCCAAGAGGCTCCAAGTCCACCCATGGCATGAACATAATAACAACGAGCATACCATAAGAAGATACTGATATAATAATAAAGCATACTTAAGTGGAAGTCTACATACATATCGATCTAGAACAGAGTCAACAATGACAAGTTAATTTCTACATAGTGTCTGAATAGCCTCTAACATAATAGATGAGCTGATGGGACAACATCCCCAACTTGCTCGACAAAAGAGAGTCTATAACTGAAATAACATGACTATAGATAACTGAATGTCCTCGAAGGATGAGGACTAACCATTCCTATATAACACCGATCTAAGAGGAAAGAAAGACTAATGATGCGGCTGAGGATTATCTCTCGGACCTGTATCATTAAATGATGCAATATAGAGTATGCGGTCAGTACTTAGAATGTAACAATTATGTAAGGTAAGTAAAATGGACAGTTAAAACACATAAGAGTTTATAAGATTAGGACAGCATGAGCATGAAGTAAATATCATAATATAGCATGAGGGCTCAAGGTTTTTAAAGCATTCATAACTTATTTGTAATCATAACTATAAGAGAAACCTTATAAAAAGATAACATGAGCAAAAATAACATAACATGACAATGTATAAATCAGGAGGAATAATGGGAGGAATCGTCATAACCGACACCATCATGATAGAGCTTACATGATGGCCCAACTATCTCGCTCAAGGGGGCAGAGCCATCCCAGGCTTTCCAAGCTTGGGATATGCAGTATGGTTATATCACAAGGATCCAATAATAAATGTATATACCTATGGCGACACGTAGTTCTTATTCCATGGGGTTTACCTAAATGCTGGATCTACTAAGTGCTAGATACTGCTCCAACAAATATACACATGAGGCGTATATCATAATCATAAATCATTTAAGAAGTTCATGGATAATTATATCATAACATATTTAATCATACTTGAAGTACGTGATTTTCCAATGAGGGACTAGATGACCCGTCATCACCAACCACAACTCGTAGTTTGAACTCGTTACTAGCACTGAAGCTCTTCATCACTAGTCACCACGAGGGACACCATGACTCGTGGTGTGCCCGACGAGTTTTGGTGACTACTCTTTAGGAGCACTGCAAAACAACCAACCTTCGAGTCAAACACCTGACCATGGCTAACATAACGACTTGTGGCCTCACCCGTGGTCAACCCCCAAATCAAGAAATCCAACCAAGTCTTCCCTCCTTCCCACGAGTTACTTAATGACTCGTGTTGTACCTTACGGGTCACTTGACTACTCATACTATGAACTGGTGTAGAGAATCCTATTTTCTCCATTTCAACCGTCGAGTCTAGTCATACGGCTTTCGACATATCACAAGAGTAGTGACCAGAACTCGATGCGGCGCTTGACCGAGAGAACTCTACAACCGACTAACTACAACCACTGCTATAAAAGTGGCTTTAGCGGCAATACAAAATAGCTCTAGTGGTAATAATAACTACCGCTATAGCCTTTTTCATAAATTGTTATTTGGATGGCAATGTCAGGTTGGCAAAGGCTTTTTTGGCCATTATGGAAAAAGCTGGTAATGGGAACTATCTATGTCATGACCCGAAAATAAGCCCAGATTGAGATACGGGATAAAGAACCCTGAGAGGCTCCATATCAACCCATGGAATGAACATAGTAGCTAAGAGCATACACAAGTGGAAATTGACATAATAAAACACGCTTAAGCAGAAGTCTGCATACATATCTATCTAAATTAGAGTCAACACTTACAAGCTGATATTCTACTTATTGCCTGAAGAGTCTGTAATATAACTGATGAGCTGATGGAAAAACATGCCCAACTAGCTCGACAAAAGTATGTAATTGAAACAACATAACAATGATCAAACAGAATGTCCTCGAAGAATGAGGACTCACCAACACTAGCTAGACAGGACTAAGGCGAAAGTAGAACTAATGGAGCGTCTGAGTCAGATCCCTTGGACCTGTATCATTAATGATACAACATAAAGTATGCGGTCAGTACTTAGAATGTAACAAGTATGCAAGGTAAGTAAAAACCGACAGTTAAAATACATAAGAGGTCATAAGAGTAGGACAGTATGAACGTGAAATGAATATCATCATATAATCATGAGGGCTCAAGATTTTCAAACCATTCATAATCTAGTCATCATCATAGTCATAAGAGAAACCTTATAAAAACATAACTTGAGCCAAAGTAACATTAACATGACAATGCATAAATCATGAGGAATAATGGGAGAAGTAATCTTAACCGACACCATCATGATAGAGCTTATATGAATCCTCAACTATCTCGCTCAAGTTGTCACGACCTGAACGTAGAACCGGATCGTAAAACGGGACAAGGAGCCCCGAGAGACTCCAAGTCGACTCATGGCAAGAGCATACATCTAACTCAATCAATAAAAGAGAATACTCAACATAATAACATAGTGGAAGCATAACAATGACATACATAGAATGCGGAACGTAATTCATACATAACAGCTAGATACTACACATAGTCTGAAAGCCTCTAATAATCTGATGGGTTGATGGGACAACACCCCTAACTAACCAAACAAGTCTAGAAAAATACTGAGCATGAAAAGATAATTCATATCAAACCGATCCTCGAAGAATAAGGACTCACCAAAGAGCTGGATGCTAATCTCCGTGACGGGCTAATGACGGTGCTGGGGCTGAACATCGAAGCCTGTATCATGAAATAATACAACATAGAGTATGCGGTCAGTACGTGGAATGTACCGAGTATGTAAGGTAAGTAAAACGGACACTTAAAATACATAAAAGCTCATAAGAGATCGTGAGAGTGGACCAACATGCTCATAACATAAATATCACAAGATAACATAAGGCTAAAGATTTTCAAATCATTTGTAATCCATCCATTATCATAATAGTAAGAGAAACTTTATAAATCATCACTTGAGAAAAAATAAAATAAACATAATAATGCAATCAAACATGTGAAACAATGGGACTACTCATCATAATCGACACCATCACGGTAGAGCCTTACATGATGCCCCAACTATCTCACTCAAGTGGGTAGAGTCGTCCCTGGCTAGCTAGGCAAGGGACGAGCAATATGTGATATCACAAGAGTGGGGACCCATTAACATTGTAATGTATCATTATGAACCTATGGTGGCACGTAGTTATGAGACATTGGCATAGTCCTTTGAACGGCGAGCTACTCGGTGCTAGACACTGCTCCCAAAAACATGCACATTAGGCTCATACGTAAATCATATATATCTTTCATTAGATTTGTGGCTAGATAAACATTTAACATTGTTAATCCCCTTTTCATGCATGATTAGCAATGAATCAAGGGCCCTTTAATCGGCCAATATCATTAATCGATCAATCCTGAAATTTATTTCATAAATCGTAAATCATACTTAAACATGTGGGCATTGCCCAATACTTTAACATGCTTGAAAATACTTGATTCACTTGCAATAAAGATTATAAATATGGGTAACTTGAAAAAATGCATTTCATCATGCATGAACATTCATCATAAATCTTAAGTTTCATGAACTTTTCATAAATGGGCATTTTAATTTATAAAGCTTGAAACATGATTTTTAATTGGAAAAAATGTAAAACCTTCCCATGAATCATAATTCGATAGTAGAAACATATTTAAATTACCCCATGTAGAGAAATAGGAATTTCATGCATTTGGGTTGAAACCCTTTTAGATAGGGATTGGGAATGGGTGTGAAAGGATTCACCCACTGATAACCCTACATACCTGATTAATGTTGATTCTTACACTTTCCTGATAGCCCAAGAAGGATTTGAGAAGAATTGGAAGAGCTAAGGCTTGATCTCTTCTCTAAGTCTCTCTAACTTGCATGCATGGGTTTTGAATAGGTTTGAATGACTTAACCTATCTTAATACACTCTGAAAATAATTTAAAACAATGTAGTATATGAACTTAGAGCATAGAAATGACAGGAATACCCTTAATAGTTTCACAGAAAATAACTGCTCGTCAGTCCCCACGAGGGACCTAACGACTTGTTACTCAAGGCCACGACTCCTGGTATCATCCTACACATGCACTGCCCAAAATTTCAAATAACTTCCCTCTGTTAACCATGACCCATCCCACAAATTGGGGTGACTGACAACGAGTCGTGGGGTCCTTCCGTGGTACACTGCCATCTCCCTTCTCCTTCTCAGTCACCACTTCCCACAACTGACTCAACGAGTCGTGAGGTCTTACCATGACTCGTGGTCAAGTCCTTGGGGACCTTAAATCCAAAATTTCGAACTCACATCCTGAGCCTCACCACAAGTCATCCAATGACCCATGGTTGATGTGTTGTGGATTTACAACACTTTCAACGCTCAAAACTCAGAAAATAGCATGGACTTAGCTATATTTATGTGGATATAAGGCACTTTTACTTTTGTTATAGGATAAATTGTTGTTGGAGATAAAATGTGCAAAAGTTAGCCTGAAAGTGTATAGAATAGGCTCAACTCACAGTTCATAGTATGAGTTGTAGGAAGGTCTTACGAGTAGTACTGCAGGCCGTGAAAGTTGAAGAAGGCTAAGGATGAAGAGGTTCATTTTACGAGTCTCAGTATGAGTCCTACAAAGCTTGTACGACTCATGATGATGATTTTGTAAAAAAATTCAGAAGATTTGTACAAGAGGCTGACTCCTTCTATGGATAGACAATACGAATCGTGAAACGAAGGTACGAGACATACCATAGCATTCGTGATGGACTTCAGAATTATTTTAAAGTCTTAGAGTCAAACTACAAAAGTACAGTATGACTCGTAGGATGCATGTACGAATTGTACCAGGATCCAACACTTAGCCAAAATTCATCTAGTCAACAATGTACAAGAGAAAGGTACGGCTCGTAGGTTCATGGTACGGATCGAAGGATGGGTCGTGGAACTGATGAAACCAAATATGGATATTCAACCTGTTAGCCTAGGAAAAGGATTTTTATGTTTGTATAAATTTGTTTTATGTTTTATTTTTCAAGAGAACGTGTGTGGATGTGACATAATAGTTAGAAAACATTAAGAAAGGAGAGAATTGAGTAGATTTGACTTGTAATCAACCTTTTATTGAAGCCCTCTTGTTCTTACTACTTTTTATTGAAGATTTTGTTAATTTATTAAAAGAAGTGTCTTTCTCATTAAGAATTGTAAGTATTGATTTATGTTCTTAATTATGAATGCGGATCACAACCTTACAACTATGAGAGGCTAAAACCTCCATAGCTAGGGTTGTGTGAATCATAGTGGATTAACAAGATGGGGTTGCACAAAGTGATTCTAAACCAATATTAAATTTTAATATTGTATTCTTTTCATGATTAAATGTTTCTTAATGTTTCCCAACGTTAGGACTTTCCCAAATTCTTTACTTGCTTAGGTCTAAAAGGTAGAGATTAGGAAAAGAGAATTACAATGGAGCCTTGATCTTGATGATCATTGTATTAACTTGAGTTGTTGTCGCAGCATAGTTAAATATGGAACTTAGTGATAATGGATAGTTTGAAACCGCTCATGAGACTTGGTCGTGTGATTGAGTATAGTCATTCAATAGGGACTGGTTGGTCATTTGAATGAACCTTTGTTATCAGTTCTATAAGTAAGTATTGGTGATCATCACGAGTGTATACCTATAGTAGTTATAAATCCATGGTCAACACAAACCCTAGTTATCCTTTAATATTGATTCAAAAACGAACTTTTGATTATTGTTTTTATTATTGCTTTTCTTTAGAATCCCCTTATTTTGGAGTAACTACCTAACAAGTTCACTTACCGGTTGTAATCTAGCTCTTCCCTATTCACTGATCGACCCCAAAATCTAGTTGGGTTCTTTATTGAAAACGTCCGCTTCATACTTCAATAGGAGGTATGGTTTGAGCGTTATGAAAAAGTGGCACCGTTGTCGGGGAATACGGCTAAGACTAGGTTATTTGCTTATATTTTACTTGTTGGTAGTTATGTTCCTTTTTATTATTTTTTGTGTTTTTCTTTTGTGACTCTCTCAGGAATCCATCAAGGGAACAACCTTTCACTCGAACACTCAAATGGAACATGATAAGGCGCCAACACTTGTGGAAGAGATGATGACTAATGATATATTGGCAGCTGTGATAATGAATTATGAGGGAGACGGGAGCCCAGAATACACAAAGACAGTTAATGCTTTAAATGGAGTAGGGTCATATAACTTCAGCCCAAAGAAGTTAGACCCTGATTTAAAAAATCGTTCAACACCGCCGGCCAATCCATCCGTGGAGGTACCACCAATCCTTGAGCTGAAAGCACTACATCCTCATCTCAAGTATGCAATCTTTGGAGAAGACAATATTTTGCTGGTCATAATTGCAGCATACCTGTTAGATGAGCAGGTGGAAGCTTTGGTCAATATACTGAAATGATACAAAAATGCAATTGGCTGGACCATAGCTGATATGATCGGAATCCCACCAGGCATATGTACCCACAAGATCCAACTGGAACCAGACTGTAAGCAAAGTATAGAACATCAGCATTGCCTGAACCCTCCAATGAAAGAAGTGGTAAAAAGTAGATCATCAAGTGGCTCGATGCTGGAGTGATATATCCCACAGCAGATAGCCAGTGGGTAAGTCCAGTTCAGTGCGTACCAAAGAAAGGAGGGATTATAGTGGTGCCTAATGAAAAGAATGAGATGATACCAACACGACCATTCACAAAATGGCATGTACGCATGGATTACAGGAAACTTAACCACTACACCCAGAAGGACCACTTCCCAATGCCATTCTTGGATAAGTTGCTTTATAGACTTGTAGGTAGAGGATGGTACTGTTTCTTTGATGGATATTCAGGATATAATCAGATCACTATTGCTCCAGAAAATCAGGAGAACACAACCTTTACCTATCCATATGGAACTTTTTCCTTTAGAAGAATTCCATTCGGATTGTGTAATGCATCAGCCACATTCTAGTGCTGCATGATGTCCATATTCTCAAACATGGTGGAGGATACCACTGAAGTATTTATGGATAATTATTTGTTGTAGGTGATTCATTTGAATCCTGCCTTAATCATCTAGGAATATTATTGAAAAGATGTGAAGAAACCAATCTGGTCCTAAATTGGGAAAAATGTCATTTCATGGTTAAAGAGGGAATAGTGTTCGGTCATGAAATCTCGAGAAAGGGGATTGAGGTAGACAAGGAAAAGATCTAGGTCATAGCAGGATTGCCACCCCCTATTTCCATAAATGGGTTCAGAAGCTTTTAGAGCATGCAGGATTGTATCGGTTCTTTATCAAGGATTTTTCAAAAATCGCACAACCATTGTGGAAATTAATAGAGAAAAAGGTAAAGGTTATGTTCGATGAGGCATATCTAAAGGCTTTTCAGTGTTTAAAAGAAAAGCTCACCACTGCACCTATAATCATAGCTCCAGCCTGGTCTCTTTCATTCGAGATAATGTGTGACGCTAGCGGTGTTGCTCTTGGTGCTGTTTTAGGACAAAGAAGAGAAAAGATCTTTCATCCAATCTATTACGCTATCAAAATGCTCAATACATCACATAAGAATTATACAATCACAGAGAAGGAGCTACTATTAATGGTCTTTGCATTTGAAAAATTCCGAGCATACTTACTTGGAACCAGGGTAATCATTCATACAGACCATGCCGCCCTGAGGTGCCTAATGTCTAAAAAGGATGCCAAGACCAGATTGATTCAGTGGGTACTATTGCTCTAAGAATTTGAGTTTGAGGTGAAGGATTAGAAGGAAATATAAAATTAGGTGGCAGATCATCTATCCAGGCTTGAGTCGAAAGGGAGGGAAAGGATTGAGATCTATATTAATGACGCCTTCTCAGATGAACAGGTACTAGCTGCACCACAAGATTTGATTCCCTGGTTTGCCGACTTTGAAAATTACTTGGTTAGAGATATGATGTCGGAAGACCTAACTCCTTAGCAGAAGAAGACGTTCTTATTCGATGCCCGATGATATTACTGGGATGAGCCATATTTATTTCTCATTTGTGCAGACGGGATCTTTCGTAGGTGTGTTCCAGAAGTAGAGATGCTGAGCATTTTGGAGACCTGTCACTCATCTCCTATTGGGGGTCATCAAGTGGTATCAGAACAACATATAAGATTTTACAATGCGGATATTACTGGCCATCTATTCACCAAGATGCATATGACTTTGCCAAGTCTTGTGATCAATGCCAATGACAGGGCAATATTACCCGTAAACATGAGTTGCAAGTAACCCCCATCCTGGAAGTAGAGTTGTTCGAAGTGTTTGGGATCGATTTCATGGGCCCATTTATTAGCTCATATTGAATGAAGTACATTTTAGTGGGAATGGATTGCGTCTCCAAATGGGTGGAGGCAATTTCACTACAAAAAATGAAGGAAAGAGTGTTACAACATTCCTTTGAAGGAATATCTTCACCAGGTTTGGAACTCCCAGAGCTATTATCAGTGATGGTGGATCTCACTTGTGCAACCGCCTCTTCAGGACCTTGTTTGAAAAATATGGTGTCAATCACAAGGTGGACACACCTTACCACCCTAAGTTGAGTGGGCAAGTGGAAGTTTCGAATAGGGAAATCAAGACCATCCTGGCCAAAACAATGAGTATTAGCCGGACGGATTGGTCTAGAAAGCTCGAAGATGCTTTGTGGGCTTACCGAACATCTTATAAGACTCCCATTGGTTCATCTTCGTACCAACTGGTTTATGGAAAAGAGTGCCACTTACCAGTTGAACTAGAGCATAAGGCATTATGGACTCTGAAGAAGCTGAATATGAATTGGAATGAAGCAGCAAAGCTAATACTTAACCAACTTAATTAGTTGGATGAATCCCGACTTAAGACTTATGAGAGTGTGGCCATTTATAAATAAAGAATAAGGATCTACCATGACAAAAAGATTGCAAAACGGGAGTTTAGCGCAGGTGATATGGTCCTACTGTTTAACTCAAGACTCCAGTTGCATCATGGGAAGTTGAAATCTAGATAGATGGGACCTTACAGAGTAGTACAAGTGTCTCCGTATAGTGCAGTGGAACTTGAGAACAAAGAAGGAAAAGGTTTAAAGTAAATGGGCAAAGAATAAAATTGTATCTAGGAGATGAGAAAGAATTAAGAAGAATAGAGGAAGTATACCTTGATGATGCTGGAGGAATCACAAAAGCCACGTCGTGCTGCAGTGTTAAATCAGGTGTTGCATGGGAGGAAATCCATGGAAGGTGAAGCCTAGAGCGCCACAAGTATGTTCTCTTCCCTATGTTCTTGTAGTTCATGCTTCGGGGATGAAGCTTACTTTTAAGAAAAGGGGAGGGGTGTACTTGTGATTTTGGAGAAATTTTGATTCATCTGAGGGTTTTTTT
This sequence comes from Datura stramonium, assembly GCA_018107945.1. Lineage (NCBI taxonomy): Eukaryota > Viridiplantae > Streptophyta > Magnoliopsida > Solanales > Solanaceae > Datura > Datura stramonium. The sequence goes on along the minus strand of JACEIK010002177.1, from coordinate 209,470 downwards.
GTCGTGTTTCTTTTCCCTCAAGCATGCTATTTAGTAGAACCAACATGTTTAGGATTTTTATTTTTTTAGTTTCTAATTTTTTTTGTTTGATTAGAAAGTAGCTTCGGATTACTCATACAATAAATTGCACTATTTTGGTTTTTGAAAATTTTCAAATTTGGCCTTGTTTTAATTTTTTTTTTGATGCATTAGCTATGTATTTGTGACAGCATGCATGATTTATGTGAATCTTTTTGATGTCATTTAGTTTATTAGCATAGGGAGTCTTGTCAAACCATGTATAAACCAAACAAGTGAGGTGAATATAAGTCATGTACCATGAGTGAGTGAGGTGTAGTACTTAGTTCAGTATTGTGTTGAAGATCTAAAACTTTCCCGGTTGGTCTTTGCACAGGACAAGGATGGTTGGTTAGGATATGATCATAGGCCATTTTTGTTTAGCTTACTTTTAGCCTATATGACCCTACCAAAATTGCATGAATCCCTAGATCCTAAGTTTGAGCCTTAATTGACCCATATTTGTTTCTTTGATTAACCAATGAACCATACCCATTTCTTTATAATGAACCTATTTTGGCTCTGGTCCTTCCTTGGATATTGTGAACCTCATCATAGGAAAAATGCTTAAGTTGATTGTGGCTAGAGTAGGGGTGCGTAAATGGTGGGAACGAGAAAAAGGGAAAGAAAAGAGAAAAAGGGTGAAAAATGAGGTGTGGTGACGTTAAAAGAAAAGAGATAAGAAACATTGAGAATCCCGACAAAAAAATTTCAAAAGAAAATGAAAATGCTGAAAAATTTGAAAATGCACCACACCCATGCAAATGTATATAAAAGAGGTCAAAAGGGAAGAAAAGGGAATGAAAGAATAATAGGTGAAATAGGTGAATGGTGTAGCCAATGTATGTAGTGCCAAGGAAAGGATAGTCACTTATAAAATCTTTCATCTGTATCACGTCCAGCCCTAAGCCTACATTACAAGCTGTATCAAGTCCTATAGTGATCCTAACCCGACCATTGGATAAACCAAAACATAGAAAATAAGGGCAAGCCTATTCTATCTGATACATAATACTTGTAACTTCTTTGTGAAAGTGAGCGCCTTACTTTTTTCGTCCCATGCAATGTTTGACACTGTATGTATATGAGTGGGACTTCATTTCTTGTGAGGGTTCATGGATTATATTTACTTTTACCACTGGTCTGTGTGAAAAATATTGGTAATGACTTGATTGCCTGTTGATAGCTAGATAACTTGTCGTGATCCCTATTTATTATGTTTTGAGGTCGCTTGTAATACATTAGCTGATGTTGGTCCATGGAAAAGGGTCAGATGAGGTTGTATGGAAAGTGCACGTTTTGTTTAATTATTATTTGTAGTACCTTAAGTTTATTTTCTAATTGAGCGTCGTGTTTAGTTTTTCTTTTCTTTTCCTGAGGACATGCAAAAGTCTTAAGTTGAAGGTGTTGATGTGCTGTGGATTTACAACACTTTCGATGCTCAAAACTGAGCAAATAGCATGGGCTTAGGTATATTTATGTGGATATAAGGCACTTTTCCTTTGGTTACAGGATAAATTGGTGTTGGACCTAAAATGTGCAAAAGTTAGCCTGAAAGTGTACAAAATAGGCTCAACTCACAATTCACAATACGAGCTGTAGGCTGGTCTTATGAGTTGTACTACTGGTCGTGAGAAGTTGCATACACCCGTAGACGAACCATGTTGCATGGTGATAATCATCTAATTAGGGGACCAACCCTTTAGGTGAAATTAACTTACCAATATTGCATGCTAAGCACCAGAACATTTCACTAGTATAAAACACCTTGTGGTTATAAAGTCATGGTGAACACGGACCCTAGTTAATTGCATTAATTTGGAATCAACCTTCACTTTCTCTCAACGATATTGTTTGTTATTTTTATAAATTTCTCCCTCTTAGGAGATAATCAACTTAAAAGCTTAAATACTAGCGTTCTTCTATATCCTTCCATATTCCCTATGGGATCGACCCCAACCTCTAGTTGGGTTCTTTATTGACAACATCAACTTCATACTTTGTTAAGAAGTATGTGTTTGAGCGTTATCAGTAGGGTCAATATTGGGGCTGAAGTGAATCGAGTCTTTAACTCTTGAAAACTCTTCTCATAGGCTTTCGACCACTAAAATTTTACCTTTTTCTGGGTAAATTTAGTCAACGGTGTTGCAATGGATGAAAATCCCTCAACAAACCTTTTGTAGTAACTAGCTAAACCAAAGAAGCTCCTGATCTCCGAAAGATTAATTGGTCTAGTCCAATTCCTTACAACTTCAATCTTTTGGGAGTCCACTTGTAAACCCTCACTTGACACCACATGGCCCAAAAATGCTATTGAGTCCTGCTAAATTTCACACTAGCTGAATTTATGAATTTCCGGTGATCCGTAAGAGTCTATAGCACTATCCTCAAATGAGCGCCATGCTCCTCCTCACTCAAGAGTGTATGAGAATGTCATCTATGAAACACAACAAAAAACATGTCCAAATATGTCTTGAGCGCCCTGTTTATCAAATCTATAAAAGTTGCATGAGCATTCGTTAGTCTAAAAGGCATAACTACAAACTCATAATAACCATATCGAGTCCTGAAGGCTATCTTTGCAATGTCACTCTCTGTAACTCTGAGCTGGTCATAACCGGACCTAAGACCTATCTTCGAGAAGCACTTAGCACCCTGAAGATGGTCAAGCAAATCATTAATCTTGGGAAGAGGATACTTGTTCTTCATTGTAACCTTGTTCAACTGCTCGTAGTCAATGCACATACGAAGAGAACCATCCTTCTTCCGAACAAAGAGAACTGGTGCATCCAACGGGAATTTGCTAAGTTTGATGAAACCCTTGTCAAAGAGAACCTTCAACTTCTCTTTCAACTCCTTTAGCTCTGTTGGAGCTATTATGTAGGAGGAATAGATATGGGCTGCATATCATGAAGAAGGTCCATACCAAAGTCGATCTCCCACTCACAACATACTCTCGGTCAATCATCTGGGAATACCTACGGATACTTACACACTATAGGAACTGGCTGCCAGGGTTGGGGTCTCATACGTAGCATCCTTAACCCGAACTAAGTGGTAAACAAAACCCTTAGAAATCATATTTCTAGCCTTAAGGTAGGAAATAGAGCGACCTACAGGCTCCGCTAAACTACCCTTCCACGGACTGGCTCACCCCCAAATTAGAACTCTACCGCTCGGGTTATACAATTCACAGAGGCATAACATGTATGTAACCATTCCATTCCAAAGATAACTTCATAATCTGTTATGTATAACTCTACTAAATCTGTTGAGGTGACTTTTTGAAGAACTGCGACAGGGAAATTTCTGAATACCCATCAAGCTATAACTGAGTCACCGACTGGAGTAGAGACTGGGAAGGGTTCTGATAGGATTTCGGGTCTGACTTCGAAAGTACTAGCAACATAGGGTGTCACAAAATATAAAGTAGCCCCTAGATCTAACAATGCATAAACCTCAAGATGGAAATCTTTTAACATACTAGTAACCACATCTAGGGAGACCTCCTACTCCTGATGAGATAAAAAGGGCATAAAACCTATTCTGATGCTGACCAACCCCTATAATAGTGGATGCACCCTACTGAGCTGAATGTGCTGGTGGAGCTGCTGAACTGGTGGCTGAGTTTCCACCTCTACCATGGCCCTGTTCGATTGTTGGAAAATCTTTGAGCATATGATCGGGCTTCTCACACCCGAAACATGCTCTTGTTCCCGCTAAGCACTGATCGGTATGCCTCCTACAACACCTGTCATATCCTGGAATGCTGGGCTCTACTGACCTGCTCCGCGGACCTTGAGAGCCTGACGCTCGTCCCCTCTTATCATGCCTAGACCTGGATGGAAAACTCACTGCTGACGTTGCTGGGACTGGTGATCTCGGGTCAAACTGCTGACGATGTCCACCACCCGACCTCTACTGGGAGAACCCAAAACTATATATATTGTCCCTCTTGGCCTCTCTCTCTCCCTCTCCCTCATATATACTACTTTCATCTTCTAGGAATACAAAACCAATCAGGGGAAGTCGATGTCCTGATGTAGCATAACGGTCCTGCAATCTTTGAAGTAATCCGCTACCCCATTAACAAATCTGCTCACTCGAGCCCTCGGGCCGGCCATCATATCTGGCTCTTACATGGACAAGTAGGTGAACTCTATGTCATACTCCTAGAGGTCATATTGTTCTGCCTCAAATTCACGAACTCGATTTCCTTGATCTCCCCTATCCCCCAGGGAAAGAATTGGTCCAAGAATTCGGTGACAAACTTTTCCCAACCAATGGGACCCCCTCTGATTCATCGGCCAGCCTTCCATTATCTATACCAAAAATGAGGAAAACCCTTCAACTGATAAGATTCTAGGTCTGTACACTCCTCCCACGTCACCCCCATAATCTGGGTGACCTTTTGAATCTGCTCGATGAACTAATGTGGGTCCTCGTCCACTTTTGACCCAAGAAACTCAGGGGGATTCATCTTGAGGAAATCCTTCACCCTATTCGCTGCTGCACTCCCATTCTAGGGAATGTAAGCTACTTTTTGTTGGAACATGAGTGGTTAATACTTGTTCCAACATTTATATAGCTTCCCTAAACTCGGCATGGGCAACCTGCTCAGGCACATGATCCTTCGGGGCTGGTGGGGCTTGCTGGTTCCCATCTCCATTGCCATTCTTATAGCCATTTCCATTTCCATTGTTGTTCCTTCTTCTGTTAACTCGGCATGGAGACATGATTCTGTAAATGCGTATAACACGAGTTAGAATGATATATAGAGGTACTTTATCGCACGACATAGATGATGAAATAAGGAAAATTTCCTAAAACATTTTGTAGCCTCTTCGTCATTAGTTTGGCACACTTCACACCCACGGAAAGGACTCTACTTATCGCGGCTTTCAGTCACCCTAGGACACATTGAACCTTTGCTCTAATACCATGTTTTCCACGACTTGAACATAGGCCCGGATCTAGAAATGGAACATAGAATAATAAATGACTCCAAGTCGACCCATGGCCTGAACATGATAACTAACTCAACATAATCAAAGCAAAAAAATTAAATTCTGAAATAGTGGAAGTCTGAATAATAAAATCTCAAAATACTGAATCTGAAGCTGAATATACAAATTGTGTCTGATAAGCCTCTAGCATACTAATGAGCTGATGGAAAAACACCCCCAACTAGCCCACTAGAAATCTAAAACTGAAATAATGCTAACTCAACAGTCTAAAGGTCCTCGAAGGATAAGGTCTCATCAACAAGCTATATGGACTAAATCCTGAAAATTGGCTAGCGGCAAGACTGAGACTATATCATGTAATGATACAACATAGAGTATGCGATCAGTACTTGAAAACTACTGATTATGCAAAGTAAGTAAAATAGGCTAAGAAAGTATGTACCCCAATCATGCATAACATAATTCATATCATTATACGATTTTGATAGTAAGGACTTGCATGCTGATATCTTGAAAATATGAATAAACATAAGTACACTTCATAACTGAAAGAATGACCCAAAGCTGAAACCGATGTTCATAAGTAAAACTGATAAACAGAACATTAGGTCAAACTAGTTAAAAACATAATGTCACAGCTAATGAACAAGCATAACTAAAATCATGAGCAATAATGGTAGACTCGTCATATAACTGACATAATCATGATAGAGCTTACATGATCACAACTATTACACTCAAGTTTGGAGAGCCGTCCAAAGCCTTGCCAGGGCTAAGGGCGCTACCATGATTTCAATATCAAGCTAAAGGCCACCGGGAGGTAGGGAAAGCTCAGAAAGGAGGTCTCCATGAATCTGAATAAACCTACATTGTCGTGTAATTCTGAGGCCCAGGTTTTACCTGAAAACCTAGCCTACTTGGTTCTAGACACTACTCCCAAACATGCATATGCTCTCCATCATTTTTCAATGAAGCTGAGCCATTGTTTCTCAATGAAGTTGGTCATAAAATTACATAAATAGTTTGAAATATGAATATGAGGAGTCTTGAATAAAAATATACCACAAGATGAAAGTGGGAGTCTAGACTCCAAAAGCATGTGATAAGTTGACATCATAAACTTGAACTAAATCATAAAAACATACTTAGATTGTTTGGACTTGCCCAAAATTTAACATGATTGAAATTAACTTGATAGTCAAAAATCACATATTCATACATGGGTAATTCATAAATATTCTTTCGTGCTAAACATCGCATCATGCTTGAAAACATAGATCATAATCTTAACTTTTCATTAAACTTGCATAACTGGGCAGAGTAATTTCAAAACTAGAAATCATGAATTTTTAATTCAAAATATGCATAAAACATGCCCATGAATCTAAAAATATCATTTAAAACATGAAGAGAATTGATCCATAAACAAATCATAGAGAACATCGTGAAATTTGATTAAAACCATATAAGATCATAAACTTGACTTTAAGACATGAATCCACGAAGTTGAGGAGAAATTGGGGCATGAGAGTGAATGGAATCTCTCATTCATAGCCATACATACCTGGGTTATCTGATTCTACACTCTTTCTTAAAATCCCAAGAGAATTGGAGAAGAACTTGAAGAATTGTAGGCTTTATCTCTTTAGGAATTCTCTAATCTTGTATGCATGGGGAGGGAATAGGTTAGAATAGGCTAAACCCTCTTAAAAACCTCCTAACTGAGCTTAAAATGACGTAGTTTGGGCTTAGGAGCTAAGGATTTATGAAAATACCCTTGATAAAATCGCAGGAAAAACTAAACTGCCTGTTGTTAGGACCCATACCGCGAATCGTTCAAACGACTTACGACTCGTGGTATCCTTCTGTATTGACCAAGTCCCAAAATATCACACGTCTAAATAATTACATTAATCTTTCTATGACCCATAACTTTAACCTATCGGTCATACCCCCCCCCCTCCCACTTTTACAATCAACACCTGAAAAGTCCCCAGTTCATGTTACGATCCGTACCATGAGTTGTACCCACACACCACGACTCGTAGTGGGGACTCGTTGTTTCAAAGTCTAACTGATAATCCTAACTACAAGTCATACAATCCATATACAACTCGTATCATCGATCGTTCTATGACAGAAACGTTAGTTCTTCCTGCTGAAAACTTTTAAAATCTTGAACTTAGTCTTAAGAACTTTCGGGGTAATACATAGTGCATCCATCAATAGTCCAAGAAAAGCATTAAATGATTCATTTGAACGTGCCTTTTGTACGATAAGTATGTAGCGAAAAGGATAGTTTCCTAAACTTCTTGCATCCAAGATATAATTCTTCATTTGCCTCTTTCATGAGCCATTCAAACTTATCCACCTCTTGATGAGGTTGATTTTCAAATGGATGAGTAGTATTTTCTCGTAGATTTAGCCCATCTAGCCCTTTCACTAACTTCTCTATATATGAACTATGTAAAACCTCCAAAAGGTATCATGTATCATTCCTCTCATGTCATCGCCTCTCAAAGTTGACTGGTTGCAATTATTTACTTGAGTAGTGTTCGATCCCATTACAGACTCTTCATGACAAAATCAAGTATCATATGATGAAATAATATCATTAATGTCATAACCCGAGTCTATGAAATAATATCATTAATGTCATGACCCGAGTCTATACCCTAGATGAGACATGGTACTTGGAGTCACAAGTAACCCCAAGCCAACGCATGGTCTATCATAACACTCGAAATCTGAGTAACCATAGAGAAAGATAAATAATAAAACTATTTAAGAAAGCTAAATGATAATAGTTCATACATATGAAAGAAAAACTGAATGTCTGAGTCTATGTCTGAAAGAGATCTACATATGATGAGTTACTGGGTCAAGCCCCTAGCTAACTCTAATGTCTAACTGAATGAAAATAAGTAAAAAAATAGATATCCTCCTAAAAATATGAGGACTCACCACTGGTACTGCTAATATCACCTGAAGAAGATTCTACTAACAGTGTTGAGGCTGAGAACCTGCACCGGTATCATGATACGATACAGCATTGAAGGTATGCATCAGTACTTTGAATGTGCTAAGTATGTGGGCGAAAAATATATTAAAAAGAACAAATAACTGAACTGTAATGACATGTAATGACCAACTAAAATACTGAAAACTGAACAATTGAAATATAAATGAGATGGTCTATAATGACTCTGACTGGTGGTCATAAACATGCTCTGAGTCTGATATACTTATATAAGTTAACTATATTGAACTGAACTAAGTAAACTGAAACTATTCTGAGCTGAGCTAAACTGAAATTGTACTGACTAGTGGGAGAGTCTATAACCAACATATAACCACGTGAGTTAGATGTGGAGTCAGATGTATACACCCCATTGGTATGACCCAACATACCTTGCAAGGATATAAAGACATGAACTATGTGGTCACAAGTCTGGGGGCATAGGGCTAATAAAATAACCTACAGTGGCAACATAGTTTTGGGAACCTAGTAGCGTTGGAACCCTGGTCCGCTCGATGCTAAGTCCTACTCCCACTGGATAGTCCTAGACTGACTACTAATCTTATAGATCAAAATTGGGGTTCAATACCAAGTAAGGAATACCTATCTGGAAGTATCCTAAGAGTCTTATCAGACCGAATTCTGTAACTATTGTGCTAAGACTGGCCAAAGCTGCTTATCTGGAAGTGTCATAACCGTCTAAAGAAAAAACTGAAATTTTATAACTGATATCTGAGTCAAATAATTGATAATTGGGAGGCACCACTAACACCTCAAGAAATAATTGCAGTAAAATTGCTCAGCTTACATTTCTAAAAAATACTGAACATGCTAACATTATGACTGAAACTGGACTAGCATGCAATTGTCTTAGATTTTAGCTAATTTAAAAGGTACGGGAATCCCAACACTGGTAAAGTCAAGAATCATGATTAACTACTCAATTATGCTAGACCCTAAAGTACTGCATTCAAAGGCTAGGGCTAAATCATTTGAAAGGAGCTATTTCCCACATGATTTCTAAGAATTTAGGAAAAATATAGACTCTAATAACATGTATAATACTCCACCTAAAATTTATAGAATTATGTCTGAAAACATCCTAAATTTCGAAACCTCATGGCTATAACTGATAGAAAAATTAAGGAAGGGTTTTGTGGATACAAGGGAATAACAATTCTCTTGTCGAAATCCCATATACCTGGTGAAGAAATCCTGAAGAAAATCCCTTGGGAATCTGAGAAGAAATTTGACTGCCCTAGCTCCTACTCTAAGTTTTTCATAGAGAACTTTTATGATCTTATTTTTCTAAAGGGATGAGAGGGGTGAAGTAATCATGGATTACCCCTCCAAATTCCCTAAAAGTAATCAAAACAACATAATTTAGGGATTAAAAAGGTGAGAAATAAAAAAAATATCACTGGAGAAAAATCTGGAAAAAACTGCTGACAGGGCCCAATGGGTCACTCAATGAGTCATTGGTTTAGACCACGGCTCGTTGGGACCAGTCGTTTCTCCTGAGGCCTGGGTTCTGGGCTCAGTAGAACTGACAACGAGAAGAACCACAACTTGTTTGATGAACCAATGGTTCGTTGGTTCCTCTCGAGGACACTAGAAGAAAAAGTCTGGGAAGCCTAACAACGGGCAACACAATGACTCGTTGGTGGACCCAACGGATCATTGTGTCGAGTCGTCATCCCCACTGGAACATGTATAAGGATTTTCAGGAATTGTTACCATGGGTGGCACCTGGTTGAATAGAGTATCTCGAACTGTGTTCTTCTGCTAGTATCTGCAGTCTCAAGTAACCTACATAAGGTACATATAGTCTACCCTGGTAATAGAGCACACCATCTCCCCCTTTTGAGAAAGCATCCACTTCTTTTCTAAGAATTGCTTCTTTTAGTTTAAGTAGTATGAGATCTTCATCCTTCCTTGACTTAACATCAATGACTAACGAGGAATTTGACCCATTCTGTATTAGTACTCCGCCTTCAGCCGAATCAACCAACTGCACTAAAAACCGATCTAACCTATGAATATCATTTGCCAGCTCTTTTCTGGTCTCTTCAATATGAGCCACACTCCCCATGGACATCCTTCTAAAGGCATCAGCCACCACATTGGCTTTTCCCAGGTGGTATAAAAAACTCATGTCGTAATCCTTCAATAGATCCAACCACCTTATTTGACGAAGAGTTAAATCTTTCTGACTGATGACATGTTGAAGGCTCTTGTGATCGGTGAAAACATCCATGTTGGCCCCATAAAGGTAGTGCCTCCATATTTTCAATGAAAACACCACTGCTGCCCATTCAAGGTCATGAGTCGAATAGTTCTTTTGATGAACCTTGAGCTGTCGGGAGGCATAAGCTATCACCTTACCCCGCTGCATCAGAATGCAACTGAGTCCCACTTTAGAGGTGTCACAATATACAACGAACCCATCTGTTCCTTTCGGTAAGGTTAGCATTGGAGTGGTAGTGAGTCGAGTCTTCAACTCCTAGAAACTCTTCTCACATATATCTGACCACTAAAACGTCACCTTTTCTCTGATTCAACCTAGTCACAGGAGACGCAATAGAGGAAAATCCTTCAATAAAACACTGGTAATAACCAGCTACACCGAAGAAACTTCTGATTTAGATTGGGGAAGTAGGTCTTGGCCAGTTTTTCACCGCTGCTATCTTTTGAGGATCTACCTGAATAGACCATGTGACCAAGGAAAGTGACATACTTCAACAATAATTCACATTTTCTAAACTTAGCAAAAAACTGGTGGTCTCTGAGCGTCTATAGCACTATCCTCAGATGGTTAACATGTTCCTCCTCGTCAGGAGTATACTAGAATGTCATCAATGTACACAATGATGAACATCTCTAGATACAACTTGAAAACACTGTTCATCAGGCTCATGAAAGCTACGGGGTCATTAGTTAGTTTGAAGTACATAACCACGAATTAATAGTAACCATACCAAGTTCTGAAAGCAGTTTTCGGTATGTCACATTCTCTAACTCTTAGTTGATGATACCCCGACCTGAGATCTACCTTTGAGAAACAATTTGCTCCCTGATGCTGATCAAACAAGTCATCAATCCTGGGTAGGGGATACCTATTTTTAACTGTGACTTTGTTTAATTAACAGTAATTGATACATATTCTAAGACTACCGTCTTTCTTTGGCACGGATAATACTGGAGAACCCCATGGAGAGATGCTGGTCCTGATAAAACCTTTATCAAAAAGGTCTTTTAGCTGCTCCTTCAACTCCTTAAGCTCAGCTGGGAAGAGGGATGAAGATGGGTTGAGTGTCTTGAAGAAGGTCTATGCCGAAGTCTATTTCCCGCTCAGGAGGGACACTGGGAAGATCTTCGAATAACACGTGAGGGATCTCGCTGAAAACTAAAAACGACTAGATAGTTGGGGTCTCAGAGCTGGAATCTTTGACCCAAACTAGATGATAAATGCACCCTTTAGAAATATGCTTTCTTTCCTTAAGGTAGGAAATAAACCGACCCTTAGGTGCTGAACTACTGCCCATCCACTCTAAAACTAGCTCACTAGGGAACTGAAATCAGACAACTCTAGTTCTGCAGTCGACTGAGGCATAACCAGAGTGTAATCAATTGATGCCAAGAATGAGATTGAAATTGACCATTTCTAACTTTATGAGATCATCTAGAGTGATCTTATTCAAGATTGAGTCTGGGAAGTTTCTATACATTCGACTAGCTCTAATTTCCTCACCAACTGGGGTAGAGACTGAGAATGGTTTTGAGAGGACCTCTGGACTGATTTCAAATATGATAGCTACATAGAGAGTGACGAACAATACTGTGGCTCCTGGATCTAGTAGGGCATACACATCAAGATTGAAGAGACGTAACATACCCGTGACCACGTTAGGTGAGCTCTCTTGATCATGATTAGAGGACAAACCATAAAAGCGGTTTTGGCGTCGACTGCCATCCATACAAAAAGTGTTGGCCTGCTGAGCTGGTCGGCCTGTTGGAGCTATTAAAGTGGTAGACTGTGATCTCCCCCATCCTGCTGACAAGCAGTCTCTAAGTTGGTGACCTAGTTGTTCACACCCAAAGCAACCCTCCCGGCCCTGAAGGCATTCCCCTGTATGGTTCTTGCCACACTTAGGGCAAGTTGGATAGAGATTGCTGGCATTATGACTCTGGGACTGAGAACCAGATGCTCCACCTTTCTAATCCTTGAGGGACCAGAATGTAGGGGCTCTGGGTGAAATGGGTGTTGGAGCCCTCTGCTGCTGTGGGCAGCTACTACCGCCAGACCTTTGGTGTCCATAATTTGATTTTCCAGTCCTAGCCCGCTTATTCTCCTGTTCCATGTCTTTCAGCTTTTTATCCTCAATCTGCTAGGCATGAACGATGAGGCTGGAGAGGTCAATGTCTTTTATGAGAATCACAGTCCTGCACTCCTTAAGGACCACGTTTGATACTCCGTTAACGAACTTAAGCATGTGAGCCCTTGTCTCGGCTACCATCTCCGGAGCATATCTTGACAGCCGTGTGAATTCTAGTGCATATTCTTCCACCATCCTATTGCGCTGCTTCAAATTCATAAATTTAAAAACCTTAGCCTCCCTTAACTCCCAAGGGAAGAATCTGTCTAGGAAAGTTATTGTGAACTCTTCCCACTCCACCGGTTCCACTCCCACTGGTCTCCCTTCTTTCCACTGATCATACCAGATATAGGCTACCCCTTTCAACTAGTAGGTAGTCAGGTCACCACTCTCAGCAGAGCTAACACCCATAATCTGGGTGATCCTCTGTATCTCATCTATGAGCTCCTATGGGTCCTCTCCCACCTTGGATCTATGAAAGACTAGAGGGGTTATTCGGGTGAAGTCCCAAACTCTACAGCTGCTGCAGATTCATTTGCGTTAACCAAAACCACCTGTTGGTTCTCCTGGTTTTTGACTGTCTGAGCCAGCAGTTGGATTGCTGCTCTGAATTCGGTTGAGGACACTTGTTCATCCTGAGGGTCTGCTGGAGCGGGTGGGGCAGGTCAGTTAGCGTTTTTGGCCCTCCTTCCATTTCCGCATCTTAGAGGTATGGTTTCACTGAGACCAAATAGACCACGAATTAGGAGAACATTTCTGGAATTGAACTTCAACGCACGATAAAGAGTATGAACAAAAGGGAGTTTTCCTAATAAAATCTCGTAGCCTCCCCGTCTTAAGTGTGGTGTGCTTCACACCAATGAAAAGGATTCTTCTTGACACGGCTTTAAGATATACTAGGATACTCTAAACCTAGTTCTCTGATACCAAGTTTGTCATGACCCGAGTCTATACCCTGGACGAGACACGGTATTTGGAGTGACAAGTAACCCAAAGTCAACCTATGGTCTATCATAACACTGACAATCTGAGTAATCATAGCGGAAACTTAAATAATAAAACTATTTAAGAAAGCTAAATGATAACGGTTCATACATCTGAAAGAAAAACTGAATGTCTGAGTCTCTGTTTGAAAGCCATCTATATATGATGAGTTGTTGGGACAAGCCCCCAGCGAACTCTAAAGTCTAACTAAATGAAAATAACTGAAAAGTAAATATCATCCTCGAAAGATGAGGACTCACCACTGGTACTACAGATATCACCTGAAGAAGATCTACTAATGGTGCTGAGGCTGAGAACCTACACCTGTATCATGATACAATACAACATAAAAGGTATGGGTTAGTACTTAGAATGTACTTAGTAAGTGGGAGAAAAATATAACATAAAGAACAACTAACTGAACTGTAATGACATGTAATGACCAACTGAAATACTAAAAACTGAAGAACTAAAATATAACTGAAATCGTCAATAATGACCCTGACTAGAGGTCATAAACATACTTTGAATCTGAGATACAGATCTGAGCTAACTGTACTGAACTAAACTGAGTAAACTGAAACTGTTATGAGCTGAGCTAAACTGAAACTGTAATGACTAGTGGGAGAGTTTATAACCGACATATAACCATGTGAGCTATACATGGAGTTTTATGTATACACCCAATCGCTAGGACCCAATATACCTTGCCAACGTATAAAGGCATGAACTGGGTATCACAAGTATGTAGCCATAGGGACAATAAATTAACCTATGGTGGCAACGTAGTTCTGGGCAATTGGGTGTGCTGGAACCCCAGTCCACTCGGTGCTAAGTCCTACTCGCACTACATAGTCCTAGATAGAATACTAAGCTGATAGCTCAAAACTGGGATCCAAGACTAAGTCAAGAATACCTATTCGGAAGTACTCTGAGAGTCTTATCAGACCAGATTTTATAACTAGCGTTCTAAGACTGGCTAGAGTTGCTTATCTGAAATCGTCATAACCACCTAAAGAAAAAACTTAAATCTTATAACTGATATCTGAGTCTAATAACTACTAATTGGGAGGCACCACTGACACCTTAAGAAAAGATTGTAGTCAAACTCATCAGGTGACATTTATGAAAAATACTGAACGTGCTAACATTCTGACTGAAACTGTACTAGCATGCAATTGGCTGAGATTTCAACTAAATTTAACAGTATTGGAATCCCAAAACTGGTATAGTCAAGCATCATGATTAACTACTCAATTAATGTAGACCCTAAAGTACTACATTCAAATGCTATTAGATCAATTCGAAAGGAGCTAGTTCCCACATGATTTCTAAGAATTTAGGAAAAACATAGCAGCTAATAACATGGATAATACTCCACCTGAAATTTATAGAATTCTATATGAAAACTTTCTAAATTTTGAAACCTCAGGCTATAACTAATAGATAAATTAAGGAAGGGTTTTAGGTATACAAGAGAAGAACAATTCTATTGTTGAATTCCCACAAACTTGGTGAAGACATCCCGGAGAAAATTCCTTGAGAATCTGAGAAGAAATATTAATTCCCTAGCTCTTGCTCTGAGTTTTTCTAAGAGAATTTTTATGATCAGATTTTTCTGAGGGGATGATAGGGGTGATGTAACAGTCGATTACCCCTCTAAATTCCCTGAATGTAATCCAAAACAACGTAGTTTAGGGATTAAAAGAGTGAGAAATTACAAAAATATCCCTGAAAAAATATCTAATAAAAACTACCAACAGGGACGTACGAGTCACTAACGAGTTTTTGGTTGAAACCGTGGCTCGTTGGGACCAATATTTGGTCCTGGTGCCTGGTTTTTGGGCTCACTAGAACTGGAAACTAGAGGGACCACGACTCATTGGATGAACCAGCGGATCGTTGGTTGCTCCTGTGGCCACTGGAAGAAAATGTCTGGGAAGCCTAATAATGGGCAACACAACGACTCGTTGGTGGATGCAACGGGTCGTTGTGTCGAGTCGTCATCCCTACTAGAACAAATCTAAGGATTTCTGGGAATTTTCACCATAGGTGGAAACAACGAATCATTGTATGATACAATGGGTCGTTGTTTCCACTCGTTGTAACTCAAGAAGGTTTTTGGGAATCCCAACTAACGACTCACACCACGAGTCGTTATATCACACGACAACTCGTTGGTTAAATCGTGGGTTCCTGAAAAAGGAGTTCTGAGTTGGGGACCAACGAGTGACAGGAAGTCTCATTGTTTCTCTTAATGGGTCGTTCTATGTCCCTTTGATTCCTAAAGGGCCAAGGAAGGGCTGACCACAACTAAGACAACGGGTCGTTGGAGCCGACCACGACATCAGTTGTTCTGAGGAAACCTTTTTTGTTTCTTATGAATTTTTCTTGCAAGGTCTGAGTTTGGCCTAGGAAAGTTTTGGGGTGTTACCATTAACCACAAGACGATCATATGTTGTAGCCCTATTTACTTAGTAAATAAGCACACATTCGACACAGCCACATTCCTTATTTTTCAGAAAAAGAATAATTTATAAAATCCTCTACTCCATCCAAGTAGTTTTTACTAGTTCTCTCATAATGCATCCATCTTTTATTTTTAAGATTGTCCGTGTCGTTCAACATTACTTTTCTTTTCTACAATTAATGTAACAACAAAATATATTTTAGTAAAGGAGGAACAACTAAGAATAATAGTTCTAGGTAGAAACCTAGTAGGTAATTACATTAAATAGCTCATATGTATTTATTTTAACAATTAAAATACATCTTTAATATGAATGAATAGAGACCATTATGATTGAAGACCACACTGTGTGGAAATTGTAAAGTAACCTTTCCCTTCATGTAGACAGAACTACTCTAACCAACTACTCATTCGTTTTAATTACGTCTAAAGAACACAAAGACAAAGAAAGTAAAATAAAACTCCTATCTTTAAGATATGTCCTCATGTCTAGATTAAACAAGAGATGAGTTTTTCATTACAGAGGATTATGTATTAGTTTGATTCTCCATATTTGGATAGAATTAGAATCAACATTTTAGGCTTTTCCTCAAACAAATGAAATTTTTTTCTCCTCCGATCCACTTCAAAACTAGATTTTAAACATTACTATACAAAAGATGACCACTATGAAAAGGTGAGAACACAATATAGGAAGTATCTGTCTTGTTGTTTTCACTATATGTATTGTGGCTTATATCTAACAACCAACTGGTTAGGTGAACTTTTAAATGTTACACACACTTACTTTACATTAAAGCCCAAAACAATCAAGAAAAGATAATGATGTATAAACCATAGCTAATTTTATACATATCTAAACTTATTTAGAGAAATATTGTATATGTCAGTAAGATAACTCTTCGATTAGTAATATTAAAATGTTAGACTTTGATAAAAGTTCTAAGACTCCAGTCTGTTACACTTCCGGATAACAGATAACGTTATTATATGTAATAACTATATTACTACAGATATGCTGAAGATTTTAAGATTCTTTTTAGGACATAATTATAGAGTTCATGTAAAAGTTCAGCAATATTCAGGAAGACAACAATATTACAATCAATATAGTAATTCTACTATATCCACAAAAATGACATGCTAATTCAAAAAATTACTCTTACTATATTTGAAATTACTTCTACTATATTTATATATGTCGTGAAGGTCCAAGCTACGCCAACAATACACAAATAACAAAATTTACATTTATATACTCCCATAAATGATCATCACAATAATAGTAGTGATCAATCTAATAACAATCAAACAAGAACAAGATATAGAGGAGTTAAAAAAGCCATAAAAATGGGTAGCTAAAATTACAGATCCATGTAAAGTTATAAGATCTTTTGTTGAAACTTTTGATATAGTTGAAGTAAATGCTAGAGCTTATAATGAAGCTGCTTTTATTGACTCGATTGCCTTTATTTATTTATTTTATCTTAGAAATTTAATCACCAATAACATAAACAGTTAATTTAGAACCATAAATCAAAATCACCACATTATCAAAATAGAACCACATAATAAAAATAAATTCACCATAGAATATGTCCTGAACATACAACTACTCCGTTCAGACTTTTAAAATATTAAAGATGGCAAGGCTTTTCTATTCTGTAATTACAGAAACACAAAGTAAAATATCAAAAATTATTAGAAAAAGAAGTTGGAAAAAGTGTCTTGCATGATGTATGGTTTGAGTGCATTATTCTATTTTAGATTTTCTTGATTACCAGAATCACCTATGCCGAAGTTGAATATAATAAAAATACAATCAGCTCAAAAATTTAAAACATTTAGAATACTATGTGCAATAGTAAGAATATAACAAAATTACAGGGTCAAGCAAAAGGCAAATATATGGTATAAGAACAACATAGTGGCATGAATGTCTAGTATTTCTCAGAGTAAGAAAAAAGTTAGACTACAAACTTCACTTCAATTGTAGGAATATATCTTCTTTTCTATAACAGAAAGTGAGAATGGAGGTCAAAATAAGGCAAACATTTGGTATAGAAACAACATGGTGGCACAAAAGTATAAAATTTCTCATGTTAGCTAATATTATCAGGTAAATGAAATCTATAAAAAAGTTACATAGGTCACATATTATTATCTACAATTGACTTGTTGTGTGCACGCAAAAGTGAAGGTGCATTTTTGGCTTTGTTAGTAATAATGGATTGTTTCTGTCCTCCACTATTAGTGGCTAAAAGGTTTTGAGTTCATGCTCAGCTTTGACAGAGATTGACTCTCACTGATTACCAATAGAATGCATACATCAAAAGGGAGGGGGAAAAGCACCAATAATGTGAAAATTGCCACATCTTCTCAACAGGAATTACTAAGCACAACAATTTATCTATATGAGTGTTAAATGGTGATGTTGCATCATAATAAAATCAGTGAAGTACTTATCATAAATTCTTTATATATTTGAAGTAAAAAACTCCTAACTTTTCAACAAAAATGAATAATAACCACAGTTCTAAATTATTCAAATCTTCTAAACAATTGTAGTTGCCAACTGGATTCAAATAATTGATATTATTACTTCACCACCTAAGTGATACACAAATGTCCATTCATGAAATCAAAATGAATTGCCAATTAGATGCCATAGGTTACCTCCAAACAACAAATGATCTTTGAAATCAGCAATAACTTCCAAGGAATTACGAAGTAATAGTAATTATAGTCATTTTTATGCAGAGATAATGACTTAGCAGCAACCCATGCATCCACGGACAAAAACACTAACATAAAAAAGTGACTCATTTATTATAACTAGTAATGATGCATCATACGTATAACCTTACTACACAAAGAAAATAGCTAATATTCCTGACAGTTTTTTCTCAAACAAAAAAGGAATGTAATTGTAAACTGCATCAATGCCTAATTACACAACATAAATGCAAAAATCTATTCTAATTTCATCAACTAATGACCATATCTCATTCCTCGCCCCCTCAACCATTTCCACATTATGTGTCCAAATAAAATATAAAATTCTAACGCCTTTTTCCTTGTAGCATCCACAGGTACTAAATAAAGATAGAAAACAAAAAAGATTCTTTTAGATTTGAACCTTCTGACCAAATTGACAAATCAAATAGCTTCACACACTCATAATTGTCAAAAAAAACCCAACTTATGTTTTGATCTAATATAGATCACAATAAATTTCCCAAGGCCACTTAAAAACCATTTAATCTCATTATCTACATCAGTCCATATGTTTTAGGAATATATCTTGTTATCTATAGATGGAACTAAGAATGGAGACCAAACAAAGGCAACCATTTTGTATAGGCACAACAGAGTGGCACAAAAGTACAATATTTCTCACGTTAGCTAAAATTATTAGGTAAATGAAATGTATAAAACTGTGAGTCTTAAATGGTGATGTTGCATCAAAATAACAATAGACAAGTATTTCTCCTTCACATTCATGGTCAGCAAATCATGTGAACCACATAAACAATACTTTATAATGTTGAATTACACTTGTAGTGCGCATATGGGTCAATCCTTGAGCACGTTCTTCCTCCTTCCTTTGTTGGTCTGCAGTCAAATCAATAACATATATACCATTAGTTTTCTTCACTCTATCTAGAATAGTGATAGCTTGCTCCCAGTTGTGGCTCTTTAGTGCTCCTCACACCGTTGTGTCTTCTACAACTTTAGTACCTTTATTTAGTAATCTATAGAAAATCTCCATCAAACTATCATCAAGAATTTTGTGGTTTGGGTACTTAGTCAACTTCTACTTGAATCTAAACAAGGTTTAATCAAGTGCCTCTATCTTTAGTTGTCAAAAATTATATATTTCATCCTTAAGCTGCAGCATCCTGGAGAGTGGAAATAATCTCGCTAGAAAAGCTTGTTTGAGTTTCCTCCAGTTGGTAATGGAGTCGTTGGGAAACTCTGATAACCACAAAGTGGCTTCCCCAGACAAAGAGAATGGGAAGAGTCTTAGCCTTATTGTTTCCTGGCTGACTTCCGAAAACATGTACGCCTTTCATATTCCAACAAAGATCATTAAGTGAAGGTTTGCATCATCAGCCGCGTAGCCACCAAACACCCCCTTCATATTCAACCATTGAATCATGGTGCTAGTGATGTCAAGTTTTGCATCATCAAACAAAGGTGGTGGTACAATAGCTCCGATTGACCCAACTTCAATAATGTCTGGGTCATCCTTATTAAAGAATTAAGGGGCATATCATTGGCCTATGTTGCTCCTTCTATGGAGACTAGCATTGAAAACCTCATCTCGAGCATCATCGGCTTCCTGAAGTGTAGCTTCTCGAGCTAGCTTGGCTTGCCTATATTCTTCATCAAGATGGGCATCTCTCTGCTCTTGGTTCTCCATCCTTCACAATGTTCTTTCAAGATTATGATTCAATTGAATCAGGGGGTTTCCACACTGTCAATTACTTGGCTATAATACACCGAAAGCCCCAAGATCAGACTCGAGGGTTTAAACAGAGAAAAAAGATTTTCTGCACCAGGTCACAGGACGAGTCGTCCAGTGACCCGTGAGGTGCACCACAAGTCGTTAAGTACATCGTGCGGAGATTTTTGACTTGGTTGAGTTTTTTTTAGATTTGAGGTGACCACGGGTGTTACCACGAGTCGTGGTCAACACCACATTTAGTTGTATTAGTCGTGGTCAAGTATTGATGGTAGATTGAATAATTTGGAAAGTGTTGGTAACGACTTGGTCACCACGAGTTGTTGGGTATACCACGAGTCACGATGTCCCTCGTGGTAACTCTCAGAAGAGAAATTGTAGTGCTAATCATGAGAGAAAGATTACAAGTTGTCCAGTCCCTCGTTGGGACTGGCAGTGAGTATTTTTATGCAAATTTATTAAGGGATTTTTCATAATTTTTAAGTTCCTAAGGCCTAAACTATATCGTTTTAAGCTCAAAATAATGTGTTTTAAGAGGGGTAAGTTCATTCTAAGCTTATTCACTTTCATGCATGCATGTCTAAAAGCTGCTAAGGGTGATCAAGTTTAGATTCATCAAGTTCCTCCCCAAAATTCCTTCGGGTTGTCAAGAGATTTGTGAAATATGATTTTTACAGGTATATAGGGTTATGAACGGGTGTATTCATCCACACCCATTCCCAATCCCTCTTCATTTTCATGAAATTCTAGTTGATGAATCTGTGAGGTTTTGACCCAACATGTGAATTATCTAAGTATCAATCATGGGTATGATCTATGCATGTTTCTAATTTTGAATTTTGATTAGTGAGAATATTTTATAATGTTTTCAGTTATGAATGACGTTTCTAAGTTTTATAAATTATGATGCCCATCCATGAAAGTTCATGAATGTTGAGATCTATGATATATGTATTCTAGCATGATGAGAGGTATATTATGAAAGTATGATTTCAAATTACCCATGTCCATGTTCATGTTTTAGAACGATTAAGACTACATCAAGCAGATTTAAGTATTGGGCAAGCCCATATGATCAAGTATGTTTTCATGATTTATCTAAATTTCATGTATAAGCTTACCACACAGATTTTGGAGTCTAGACTCACACTATTTAAGTTTGTGGTATGATTTGAGCCGAAGGTTTCCCTTATTATGATTTTGGATTTATGCATGTTTGTTATGAGTCAGGGTCGTCTTTAGACAATGGACAACTTTGTTGAAAAATGATGCAGAGCATATGCATGTTTTTGGGAGGAGTGTCTAGCACTGAGTAGGCTAAGGGTCAGTCAACCATATGCCTCAGAACTATGTGCCAACGTAGGTATGTTCATATTATTTAAGACCTCCCTTGTGAGCTTTCCCGCCCCTAAGGGACCTTCAGCTTGATATCGATATCATGGTCGCGTCCTTATCCCTGGCAAGGCTTTGAACGGCTCTTCCCACTTGAGTGTAATAGTTTAGACCATGTAACCTCTATCGTGGTAGTGTCGGTTATATGACGAGTCTCCCATTGTTTCTCATGATTTCAATTATGCTTGTTAATCATTCATTATATTATATTTTCAACAGGTTTGACCCAAATGTTCAGTTTTATTTATGATTATCAGTTTCCCTCTTTGGGTCATTCGATTTAGTTATGATATCCAGTTATGTTCATATCATGATTTCAGAAAATAGCATGCAAGCTTACTATTATAATATTATCTTGTTGATTTTATTATGATATGCATGATTTATGATTTTACTTAGCGGTTTTACCTACCTTACATACTCGGTACATTTCACGTACTAACTGCATACTCTATGTTGTATCATTTCATGATACAGGCTCAAATATTTAGACTCAGTCCCCTTATTAGCCAAATTTGCAGTTTTAGCATCTTCTAGTCTCAGTTGGTGGGTCCTCATCTTTCGAGGGCCCTTTATTAGTTGTATGGAGTATTTTAGTTTCATACTATAATGAGTTAATTGGGGTCTTGTCCCATCAACTCTTCAGTAGTAGAAGCTTTTCAAACATTGCATGTATTCAGTTTCAACCTGGTGTTATGTATTTAGATGTTATGATATTTTAATACTTTCACTTTATTATACATGTTAGACCTCCGCTTGATTATGTTGATTTTTGATATCATGTTCATGCATTGGGTCGAGTTGGAGCCTCTCGGGGTTCGTTGTCCCATGTCTCGATCTGGGCCTATGTTCGGGTCATGACAAACTTGGTATTAGAGCATTAGGTTTTGAAGTGTCCTAGGATAAATCTGGAAGTCGCGGTAAGTAGAGTCTTTTTAATGGGTGTGAAGCGTGCCACCCTAATGACAAAGAGGCTATGAGACATTTTAGGAAATGTTCCCTTCTTTCATGATTTATGTCATGCAATGAAATATCTCTCAGTCCTTCTAAATCGTGCTATACGCCTTTGAAGAATCATTCCTCCTCGCCGACTCAACGGAAGAAGAAATGGAAATGGAAATGGCCATGAGAATGGAAATGGGGATGGGCACCAGCAGGCCCCACCAGTCCATGAGGAGCATGTACTCGAGCCGGTTGCCCATGCAATGTTTAGGGCATCCATACAGATACTAGTTCAGGCCTTGACCGCCTAGGTCAATCAATAGGTGGTAGCACATGTCCCTCAGAACGGGAATGCAGCGACTGCAAGAGTCATAGATTTTTTGAGGATGAACTCTGAGTTTCTTGGGTCAAAGGTGAACAAGAATCCGCATGAGTTTATTGATGAGGTTTTGAAGATCACCAGATCATGAGGGTATGGGAGAGGAGTGTGCCAATCTAGCCTCATATTAGTTGAATGGGGTAGCGCACATCTGATTCAAGCAACGGAAGGATAGTAGGGAAGTTTCAGCAGTCCCTATTGGTTAGGATGAGTTTCATGCTACATTTATGGAGCGGTTCTTCCCTCGTGAGATGAGGGAGATTAAAGCATCCGAGTTTGTGAACTTGAAGGAAGGGAAAGATGATAGTTCAGGCGTATGCCTTGGAGTTCACTCTCTTGTCCAAGTATGCACCTTAGATGGTGACAAATCAGAGGGCCCGAGTTAGTCGATTCGTTCATGGGATAGAGGATTGCATGGTCAAAGATTTCCAAAGTATGATGCTGTATTACGACATTAACTTTCCCCATATAGTTCTGTACACCTAGCAGATGGAGGCGGTACATGTGAGTGAGCGGGAGAGATAGGACAATAAAGCTAGGACTGATAGCTTCAGATTCTCCTAGCAGAGACCTAGTGAGCACCGCCAGTAGTCCCACTAGAGATCTTCAGCCCCAACACCGTCAATTATCAGTGTGTTCATCCAGATCCAGGCGCGACCATAGCAAACGGATATCAGGCTCTAGAGGTCAGGGTAGCAGACCAGCAGAGTCCAACATTCCAGATTGTAGCAGGTGTGGCCGAAGACATGTGAGTTAGTGCTTAATAGGTTAAGGTGCTTGTTTTGGGTATGGGATGCCCCGACATATGCTTATGGATTTCCCAATAACCAGATAGGGCCAGGATAGGGGCTAAGGCCTAGCATCCAGTCCAAAAGCTCCACCAGCACACACAACTTAGTAGGGGGCATCTACTAGTGCAAGTGGTAGATAGCGCCAAAACATACTATGACCTAGTATCTCATCAGGAGCAGGAGGTGTCCCTAGATGTATTCACTAGTATGTTATGAGTATTCCACCTTGATGTATATGCATTATTAGATTCACAGGGTACTTTATCTTTTGTGACGCCCTATGTGTCTAGTAGTTTCGGAGTGAGTGCCAAAATCCTATCAGAACCTTTCTCAATCTCTACTCTAGTCGGTGATACAGTTATAGCTCGACGGGTATATAGGAATTTCCATGTAATAGTCCTTCATAAAGTAACCTTAGTAGATATATTAGATCTATCCATGACCAATTTTGATGTTATTTTATTCATGGATTGGTTACATGCATGTTATGCCTCAGCCAATAGTAGAACCCGCGTAGTAGAGTTCAGATTTTCGGGTGAGCCAGTCCTAGAGTTGAAGGGTAGTTCAGTTGTGCCTTTAGGTCTCTTCATTTCCTACCTTAAGGCTAGAAAGATGATCTTTAAAGGTTGTGTGTACGATCTAGTTTGGGTTAAGGACGCTACATCTGAAACCTCGACTATCCCGTCAGTTCCTGTAGTGTGTAAGTATCCAGAGGTGTTTCTAGATGATTTTTCTGGAATCCCTCCCATGCGGGAGATCAATTTTGGCGTTGATCTTCTTCCTAATACGTAGCCCATATCTATTCCTCCTTATAGAATGGCTCTAGCAGCGCTAAAGCGGTTCATGGAGCAGTTAAAAGACCTCTTAGACAAGGGTTTAATCACACCTATCAAATCCCTACGTGGTGCACTAGTTCTCTTTGTCCACAAGAAGGATGGTTCTCTTTGTATGTGCATTAATTATCGGCAATTGAACAAAGTTATCATCAAGAAAAGGTATCCTCTACCTAGGATTGATGATTTATTTGACCAGATTTAGGGTGTCAAGCATTTTTCAAAGATAAACCTCATATATGGATACTATCAGCTAAGGGTTCGGGAGATTAACATCCCGAAGAAAGCCTTTAGGACTCGGTATGGTCAATATGAGTTTGTAGTTATGTCTTTTGGACTAACGAATCCTCCTGCAACTTTTATGGATTTGATGAACAGGGTGTTCAAGCCATACTTGGATATGTTGGTGATTATTTTCATAGATGATATCCTTATATACTCTCGTAGCGAGGAGGAGCATGTCGCTCATTTGAGGGTCCTACAGACTCTTAAGAATTGTCGGTTGTATGTTGAATTTCAAAAAAGCGAGTTTTTGTTAAACTCAGTGACATTTTTGGGTCATGTGTATCAAGTCAGGGTGTGCAGGTGGACTCTCAAAACATAGAAACTGTGAAGAATTGGCCTAGACCAGTGATTCCTTCGAATATTAGGACTTTCTTGGGTTTAGCTAGTTACTATCGAAGGTTTGTTGAAGGGTTTTCGTCCATTGCAGCCCCATTGACTAAATTGACCCATAAGAAAGTGAAGTTTCAATGGTCGGAGGCTTGTGAGAAGAGCTCCAAGAGTTGAAGACTCGATTAACCTCAGCACCAGTGTGGACCCTACCTGAGGGTACCAATGGGTTTGTGGTATGTTGTGATGCCTCGAGGATTGGCCTTGGTTGTATGCTCATGAAGCAGGGTAAAGTTATAGCCTATGTTTCCAGGCAGCTGAAGGTCCATGAAAAGAATTACCCGGCTCACGACCTCAAGTTGGCGGCGGTAGTATTTGCCTTGAAGATTTGGAGACACTATCTATATGGGGGGTCCATGTACATGTGCTTACAGACCACAAAAGCGTACAATACTTGTTTACCCAGAAGGATCTAAATCTATGTCAGAGGAGATGGTCGGAGCTTCTTAAAGATTATGTTATGAGTGTTCTCTATCATTCGGTCAAGGCTAATGTGGTTGCAGACACTCTTAGCAGGCTTTCTATGGAGGGTGTGTCCCATGTAGATGAGGAAAGGAAGGAATTAGTGTAGGATATACATCTTCTTGCATTGCTGGAGTCCTTCTTGTTTACTCTACAAATGGTGGTGTCATTGTTCAGAATGGATCAGAATCATCCTTAGTGACTGAAGTTAAATCTAAGAAAGAAGAGGATCCTGTTTTGGTAAAGCTGAGGGAAGCCGTTTAGAATCAAAAGGTGGAGGTTTTCTCCAAAGTGGGAGATGGTGTGCTACGATATCAAGGTCACTTGTGTGTTTCGGTTGTTAATGATTTGAGAGATAGAATATTGCACGAGGCTCATGGTTCTAGATATTCTATACATCCAGGTGCCACCAAGATGTATCGTGACCTATGATAAGTCTATTGGTGGACTGACATGAAGAAGGACATAGCAAACTTTGTGGCTAAGTGTCTGAATTGTCAATAGGTGAAGGTGGAACATCAAAGACCTAGAGGTGTGCTCCAAGATGTCAGTATCCCTTCTTGCAAGTGGGAGGAGATCAATATGGACTTCATTACAGGGTTGCCTCACACTCATCAATAGTATGACTTTATTTAGGTGGTTGTAGACAGGTTGACTAAGGCAGTTCATTTCCTACCAGTCAAAACTACCGATTCAGTGTAGGATTATGCTAAGTTGAACATTTGGGAGTTAGTTTGGTTGCATAGAGTTCCCTTGTACATTCTATCAAATAGAGGTACTCAGCTTACCTCCTAGTTTTGGAGATCGTTTTAGAAGGGACTTATTCTCAGGACAAGCTTAACACAACCTTTCACCTGCATATAAATGGTCAGGCAGAGCGAACCATTCAGAATCTCGAGGATATGTTGAGAGCGTTTGTGATTGATTTCAAGGGCAGTTGGGATGATCATTTTCTTCTCATTGAGTTTGCATATAATAACAACTACCATTCTATCATTGAGATGGCTCCGTTTAGGCTCTTTATGGGCGGAGATGTAGATCTCCTATTGGTTGGTTTGATGCCTGTGAAGCTGCAATGATTGGACTAGATTCAGTCTGTGACACAGATTGAAAACGACTGAGAGTCACCAAAAGTCATATGTGGATGTGAAAAGAATAGAACTTTAGTTTGAAGTCGATGATTGCGTGTTTCTAAAGGTGTCTCCCATGAAGGGAGTGATGAGGTTCGGAACGAAATGGAGTACTCAGTCCCATGTTATGTTGGTCTGTAATGGACTGTGTGATGGGTTGGGAAGGTAGCTTATGAGTTGGACTTACCCTCAAAATTATCTTCATTTCATCCAGTCTTCCATGTGTCGCTTTTAAAGAAGTTCTTGGGATCCAGCTTTGGTTGTCCCCATAGACAGTGTAGGTGTGAACGATAGTCTTAGATATGAGGAGGTTTCAGTGGAAATACTTGATCATTATGTTCAGAAGCTAAGAAATAAAGAAGTAGCTTCAATCAAGGTTTTGTGGAGGAACTAGCATGTTGAGGGAGCTACCTGGGAAGCCGAACCAGATATGATGGCTAAATACCCGCATCTATTCCCTTCCGACTCAATTTTAGCTTGAGGTATTAGGTTTCTCCCTAGTACTCTATTTAGTTTCATGTTTAGTTCATATGCCCCAATTTCTTTCATGACAATGTATGTATGTATAATTCATGAATTCAGTTTAGTCATGTAGTTCATCTTTGAGTCAGTCACTCTATTAGTTTTCAACATTAATATTTAGTATTTGAGTATGATGATTGCATTTCTAGCTTTTCATCATTATTTCCCACATTGGAGGATGAATGTTTCCAAGGGGCAGATATTGTAATACCCCGAAAGCCCTAAGATCTGACCTGAGAGTTTAAATGGAGAAAATAGGATTTTCTGTACCAGGCCACTGGACGAGTCATCAGGTGACCCATGAGGTGCACCACGAGTCGTTAAGTGACTCTTGGAGAG
Organism: Datura stramonium; assembly: GCA_018107945.1. NCBI lineage: Eukaryota > Viridiplantae > Streptophyta > Magnoliopsida > Solanales > Solanaceae > Datura > Datura stramonium. The sequence continues at coordinate 181,667 of JACEIK010002177.1, read as the reverse complement.
AGGTTGGATTTGGTTGAATTTTCTTGAGATTGGGGGTGACGACAAGCCGTGGTTAACACCATGATTCATTGTGATAGCCCTCGTCAAGTGTTTATGGTAGATTGAAGAATTTGGACAGTGTTAGTAACGACTTGGTCAAGACGAGTCATAGTGTCCCTCATGGTGAGCCTCAGAAGAGAAACTGCATTGCTGATCACAAGAGGAAGAGCACGAGTCATGGTGTGGGGCAGAGTCGTCCAATCCCTCATTGGGATTGACAGTGAGTATTTTCCTGCGAATTTATTAATGGGTTTTCCATAATTCCTAAGTTTCTAAGTCCTAAACTACGTCATTTTATACTCAGAATAGTGTGTTTTAAGAGGGGTAAGTTCATTCTAAGCCTATTCACTTCCATCCATGCAAGTCCAGAAGCTCCTAAGGGTGATCAAGCTTAGATCATCAAGTTCCTCCCCGAAATTCATTTGGGTTCTCAAGAGAGTTGTGAAATAAGATTTCTATAGGTATGTAGGGTTATCAATGAGTATATTCATCCACACCCATGCCTAATCCTCTTAAATTTCATGAAATTCTAGTTGATGAATCTATGGAGTTTTAACAAACCATGTGAATTCTTTAAGTATCAATGATTGGTATGATCTATGCATGTTTCTAATGTCGAATTATAATTAATGGGAATATTTTACAATGTTTTCAATTATGAATCATGTTTCGAAGTTTTATAAATTATGACGCCCATCCATGAAAGTTCACGAAAGTTGAGATCTATGATATATCTACTCTAGCATGATGAGAGGTATATTATGAAAGTATGATTCCGAATTACCCATATCCATATTAATATTTTGAATGATCAAGACTATGTCAAGTATGTTTAAGTATTGGGCAAGCCCATATGATCAAGTATATTTTCATGAATTGTCTTAACTTCATGTATTAGCTTACCACATGGATTTTGGAGTCTAGACTCCCACTATTTTCAGCTTGTGGTATGGTTTGAGCCCTAGGCTCCTCATGTTATGATTCAGATTTATGCATGTTTGTTATGAGTCAGCTACGTTGAAAAACAATAGAGAGCATATGCATGTTTTTGGGAGTAGTGTCTAGCACCGAGTAGGGTAAGGGTCAGTCAAACCTATGCCTCAAGAATAGGTGTCAACGAAGGTATGTTTAGATTATTTGGGACCTCTCTTGTGAGCTTCCCTTCCCCCAAGGGGCCTTCAGCATAATATTGATATCATGATAGTGTCCTTCGACCAGACAAGGCTTTGGTCGGCTCTACCAACTTGAGTGTAATAGTCGAGACCACGTAAGCTCTATCGTCGTAATATTTGTTATATGAAAAGTCTCCCATTGTTGCTCATGATTTCAGTTATTCATGTTCATCACTCATGATATTATGTTTTTAGCAGGTTTTACCCAAATGTTCAGTTTTACTTATGATTATCAGTTTCCAACTTCGAGTCATTCATTTCAGTTGTAATATCAAGTTATGTTCAGATCATGATTTTAGAAAATAGCATGCAAGCCTTACCCTCAGAATCTTATCTTGTTGATGTTTTTATGATATGCATGATTTATGATTTTACTTCCTTAGCAGTTTTACTTACCTTAAATACTCGATACATTCCATGTACTAACTTCATACTCTATGATGTAACATTTCATGATACAGGCTCAGATATTCAGAATCAGTCCCATCATTAGCCAGATCTGGAGTTTTAGCATCTTACAGTCTCAGTTGGTATAACACTTCGAAAGTTTCTAACAACAAAACCCAAACTCAAACAAAGAATTCATAAGGAAAGTGGGAATTTCACCTCAGAATTATTCATGGTATGACTCGTTAGGTGAACCAATGAGTCATGGTTAGACTTGTGGAAAGTAGTCAAAAGGTGCAGGTGAAGTACAGTGACAACGGATGACCCGACGAGTCGTTAGGCTGGAAACGACTTATTACATCGGTCGTTGTAAGGATGCCAGAGTCTCGAGGCAATGGTGACAACGAGGGGAAGGGATGAATCATTTTCTCAAGTAACGACGCATCATGTCAATCGTGCGAAGGAAGAGAAAAATATTGGACTCCAGTGATAACGGAAGGGTTACGAGTCGTTAAGTCAGCTAACGACTCGTGATGTTAGTCATTGGTAGATTCGAGGAATTTTTGAAAAAAGTTCTATTGCACTCCAAGACTCGGCACCACGAGTCATTTTCAACCCCACGACTCGTGGAGTACCTCATGGGGACTGGCAGATGGATTTTTCCTGCAAATTTCCAAAGGTATTTTTGTAAAATCCAAAGCTTCTAGCTCCTAAACTATGTCGTTTTGACTACCATAAGGGACATTTTTAAGTGTTCCTCCTAGCCTAAACCGTCATTCCATCAAAAGACTCTCTCAACCTGTTCTTCCTCCTCTCTCGCAAAACTCAAGGATCACCTAGGGTTCTTCAAGGGCTTCAAGGTTCAAGTTCAAGTAGGGGATTCCTTCCAATCAGGTATGTGGGACTTTAACAAGGGTCTCCTTCCATCTTTGTGTCCCAATTTTTGATACTTAAAACCAAAATCCCTTGATTCTAGAAAAGCATATTTTAGGGTTTCAATTTATGCATGAATTCTTATATGTTCTCCCTTAACTCTATGACCCGTTATGATTGATAGTCGTGTATGCTTATGAAGTTACTTACGCCTTCTCGAATTATGTGCATGATATATAAAAAAGCATTATTTTAGTATTTCCACCATGGCTTGGCATACAATTTTGGAATGGGCTTTTGTTAATAGTCACATGCTCTTACCATGAACTCATTATATGTGTTTAAATCATGAGTCGATCATATGTGTTCCGTAAATCTTTAATATATGATTATATATATATATATATATATATGTTGAGATATGAGTATTCCACCATGGTGAAATACTCATTTGATTTCAGGTATGTGTTAAAGTATGATTTGGACCTATGGATCTTATAGGAATCTAGAGTATGCACCATATCTTTTGTGAACATGGGATTTAAATGTTGTGGACATGCTCAAAGTATGATCTGATCCTATAGATTACTCAAGAATATAGAATATATGATTTAAACAATGATTCGGGACTTTGGTGATATGAATTATGTAATACCCCCAAAGTGCCTAAGATTAGACTTTGAGATTTAAAAATAGAAGTTGGCAGAATGCGGAAAAAATCCAATAGGAACCCGGATGACCTAATGGATCGTTGGTCGAAATGACAGTGGGGATTGATCACGGGCAAAACTCTCATGCCGTATTATGCTTTACAACTTGAATTAGTCGTGTTGTCTAAGTTATTTTATACATTTTCATGTGATTTTATATAAATGTGAAGATATGTGCGAACCAACATGATTAGCCTTTGTTTTGTAGGTTTTGATGACTTTTGAGGAGCTAATCCATGAGTTGGTGAAGTAGAGGCTTGGAAGCGGAATTAAAAGCATGGCACGTCGGCAAGAGGAGGCACAAAACAGCCCACCTGCGCGTCGGCAACGTCCTTACGGCAGGAGGCAGGCTGCCCCACAACGAACCCACCTGCGCGTTGGCAACGTGCCCGCAGCGGGTTAGCTGCGTGACAAGGAGTTGACATCGCGCTTCCCCGAGGAGCAGCGTGTTTCTGTTGCCAACGCGCAGTCTTTGCTGAGAAATTCGAGTTTTGGGCATTTTCCAGAAGGCCTCCACGTTTGGGCTTGGCCGTGTCATGGAGAGCAATGCTCTACGTTGCACTCTCTGTGACACGTTGCTATTCGAGGAAAAGAATTCCTACTAATATAAATAGCACACTAGGTTTATTTTCACATATTCGACTTGAGCAAGAACGTGGGTTACGGGCAGTTGAGAGGACAAATTTCTAGGGTTTTCTCTATCCCTTTCTTCTTTCTTTCATTTGTTTGTATGCTTTACACACTCAATTAACGATGTTTAATCCTCAATTGAGTGGCTAATTCCCTTCTTTGCGGAGTTAGGAACCGTTGTATTGAAATGTAATTATTGATTATCGGTTTTTCCATCTTTTCTTTCATGGTTGTTCTATTAATTCTTGTTCTTACTGCATTGATATCTGGCCAATGTTAATGTAAATCCAAAAAGTCGGTTTCACTCGAGAGAGCACGAAACTGGAAAGTTGTGAATTAATAGGATATGATCTTTTCTTGGTTTGGGAAGAGTGAGAATTGATTTACGCCAGGATAGAAATATGCACGAGAAGTCGTATTAGTCAAGTGTGGAATTGGTTTTCGTATGGCTAGAACATGAATTTCTTCTTATCACAGAAATGTAGGTGGAAGGTTCTTGATTCTTAAGTTGGGTTAAATACTTAATCCATAGGCATAAGTTAAGACAACAGGAGAAAAGATAAACCATGTATGTCGATAATTAATTTCTTTACATGTTCATTTAGCCTCGGCATGCTCACATTCATAGTTCAGACTCACTTGTATAATTATTTTAGCTTAGTATAAAATTAGTTCTCAAAATATAAAAACTTTTCGTCACACTGTTGTCCTCATTTTAGGATTCTGACAAATTGACACTTGAGGTGATTTTGCCACGTAGTCCCGGTCCCTATGGGATCGATACTTGGCTTACTTGAGCCACTTACTACTTGTTCGACCACGTGCACTTGCGTGTAGTCATCCAGACATGACATCGTGGAACACAAATGGTTTAAATGGTGAATACTCATATTTTGACAGACCTTTTCTGAATTTCGGAGGACACCACTTTGGTGGCAGCACTGCAACACGTGCAACATATGTGGTGGTCAAGAAGGTTATTGGAATGGCTGTACGGATGCATACTCCCCTTCCCCGAGCCCCTACTATGATCCTTCTGTTGTTTTTGATGAATATAGGCAGGGTGAAAATGAGGATTTGGGGACGCCAAGACCGAATAGAGGACATGCTGAAATAACTCCTTGAGCAATCGAAGCAATGAAGGAGGCAATGGCAATATATTGATAAGTCGGGAAGAGGAGAATGCGGAGGCTCTAAAAGGATGGCGCTAAATTCACGGAGATGATTGCGGAGGCTGAAGCTTGTGATCAATTGCGAGTGACAGTTATAGGCGATATTCAAGAAGATTACAAAAGAGGAAGACAAGGGTAATTTTGGATGAAGCCCCGACATTTAGAACCTCTTGAGTGTCCCCGTGATGAGCTCATACTTATAGAAAATTCGTTCGGGGGAGAAGAGATAGAGTATACCCCATTTGACACTCTTTTGGAGAGATAGATGTTGATGCGGAGAAAGTATACAAGTAAGGAGGTCAATTACAGGGCAGCTTCAAATCAAGGTGCATTGGACCCCACTTTCGAATCATTTGCCACTTTGAGTTTGGTTGTGACATTGAAATAGAGTCTTTAGCTTATAGAGAAATATGCAGAGGAGGACCACGCCCCGTACATTCTGAAATTTGTTGATTCTAATAGAAAAAATGACTTCACTTACGGGAGGACCAATAAACGTCAAAGGCGACATCTATTGTTTGGTCCTTACAATTTGTCACCACCACCCCGGGAGCATAAAAGGAAATTAGAGAAGAAATTAGGGGTGAGATTCATATCCTCAAGGCGGAGGAAAAGCGGTGAAACGTAATACGTCGTGCCGCTGACGTAAAAATTAGGCGCTGCTTGGGAGGCAACCCAAGGAGTACCATGGGTATCCATTTTAATTTCTTGCATTAGAATTGAATTTATTTTATTTTTCATTTTTTTGTTGTTTTTGGTGGAAAGTTAAGCACGGATGGAGGGGAAGTCGAGTACCGTGTAGGAGGGAAGCTAACAAGCGTGGAAGAGATAAAAGTGTGGTGAACACCCACTTGTGCAAATTTGAACGAAAGCAAGCATGCTGTTGGCTAGGCCTAAAGGCCTCGGGAAATATTTCTCACCCTCTCTTTAAATGTTAAGTTGATGTTATGGGGACATAGCATGATGCAAGTGTGGGGTGAGGAAAATTTTAAAATTCTTGTGCTTAACGATTTGTGGTGAATGTGACGCGTGTGAATAATAATTGAAAAATAAAATAAAATAAAATAAATAAATAAATATTCTTGTGTGCGTTGAAACGTATGAATTCTAACCAATTTCGTATTGTGAGATGAATTTCAGGTTGAACGGAGGGCAAAAATTACAAAGGATTGCAAAGGAAAATCGAGGTGAGAATAAAAAATAAAGGTGGCAAAGCAGTGAGCCCGCGCGTTGGCTGGTGTCACGGAGGAGGAGCCTCCAGCGTTACCTTTCGTGACACGTTGAAGGTGATTAAAGATTTTACAAATTCCGAGTACCTACAACGATAGCTCCGTGTCATGGAGAGGTTGCTCCGCGTTACCCTCCGTGACACGTTGAGGTGTTATTCGCGTATCGAGGTCACGCCGGGTCACCGGGTAACCCGCCGAAAAACCCTTCTTTTAATAGAAATCCCCTCAATTTTCCACATTTTTCACTCCCTCCCGACAAACACCCAAAACCCCCCTCCCCAACATGGCAAGGACCTAGGCACAAGTTTTCTTCAACTTTTTCTTCATATCATCAAGTTAGGTATGTTTCTAACTTCATCTGGTGCTTCTTGTTAGAAATTTTTCTCGATTTTGAGCATGATAGAGAAGTAACCCTTACCCTAAGTATAAATTTAGCTTAAATTCATTTATGTTATGGTTGATTGATGTTCGTAGATCGTTGTGATTATATGAATGCGATAATTGTGCTTGATCTGAATTTTGTTGTGAAATTGTAGCTAGGGTTGGGTTGTGAATAGGAAGGGTAGATTAGAGATTGAAATGTGAAAAATTGTTGGTTTGTGCATGTTGGGTGAGGTGAATTGTAATGTTCTTAACGTACAACTGTATGCTACAAAGAGCGATGAATTTGCGAGAACGAAGTGTTGAAATTGAATGGAATTATCAAATCACATAGAAATTGGGGAATTGCTTAGGTTGAGTTGATAGAATTTTCTTTTCTAGCTAAGTGCTATGTGATGAAATGTGAGTGATGGTAATGTTGGGATTAGCTGTACGAAGTTTGAGTAGTACATAGAGGTTATCTTAGTCGAATCCGCTAAATGCGAGGAATTTTTTGTTGTTTTGTTTTTAGTTTCTTGTTTTGTGTAAATTAGAATAAGTATGGTCTTGCTAGTAATCTTTAATTGTGGTGAAGACTAAGTGTGGGGTGGCCTAGCCTAAACCAACTTTAGTCGAAGCTAATTTTAATTAAGCGACATTGGGACTATACGTGTTTGGCAGGAACAATGGCAAGCAGGCAAGACAAGGACGCGGCTACTCGGGCCTTCAGGAAAGAGGATTAGGCCAGAACGGCCGGTCAGCCCGATTACCGGCCAGTTTCCATGCGGCCAACGCCGTCAATACGGGCAGATGGGTGGCGACGAAAGGGAAGAAATGGTAGTAACCAAATCATAAAGAGACAAAATACTTCCCTGAGAAACGCATTGCAAGGGAGCCACTTGCACGAGGAATTCCCGAATTGCCGCGGCGTATTGACACCCTTTGGGTTAGACTTCATCTTTGAAGAGCCCAAGGAGTGTCACTTGATTCGAGAGTTCTACGCCAGCGGAACCCGACACTCCTTGGAGTCCACTGGTCAAGATAAGGGGGACGGTTGTCACCTTTGAGCCCTACCTGGGCTCATATTGAGGGCCGCGGAACACGAACGCCCATGTACTCCGGCGTGAACATCACTCCACCTTACGGATCTCGAGGCGCACATTGTGTGGAGCCGTTGGCAACCATATTGGAGCAGGCATAGGAAGGCTACCATCAGACATTGCGCTACTCACAGATGAATAAGGAAGCGAGGATCGCTGAAGATAGTGTCTTCTGCTTGATTCACGAGGTGCACATGATAGATGTCACTCGGGATCGCGTATGCCTTGTGTATGCCACGATGAAAGGAGCTGGAGATAAATGTTGGGATAGTGATTATATCTGCCATGAAGAGAGCCTGTTTGCATCAACGGCACAGGTACGGGTTTGGCGGTTTCTTGCGACCCGTTCACGAGGGCTGGATGTGGAGGAAGAAGACCTGGACTATCCGCAGATGGAGCGAGGGTGCGTAGGCGTCACAAAGACCAAGGCACCCGACACCACTCACGGGCCAATTCTAACACTAGCCGAGCAGCATGCTCAGGATGATCGACCACATGGCCCGCATGTTCGAGATGCAGATGCTCAGTGTGCATAGGCGGGCCCAGACAACGGAGGATGAGATGTGGCAGCTCGACCTAGATTACCCTTTCGGCGAAAACACGGGGGCTCTATGTCGGGTGGGCCCAGCTTTGTGGAGCCCGTGGATGATGATGTCCCCACTGATGAGGAGACACGTCGCGAGGATTCCGATGTTGAGTCGGAGGAGGACAGCCGGGAGGTCGAGACATGGGAGATGAGCGACGGCACGATGAAGTGGAATACTTTGATTGATCGGGGAGTTTCACCACCCAATTTTTGTGTTTTATTGACTGTATGGTGCAGGACAGTGTTCGGTTTAAGTGTGGGGTGGGGAGTAGTTAGGTTGTGCTGGTTTTTGTCTTGATTTGTATGTATATGCATGTTATTTATTGTGCTTGAGAAAATTGTGACCCTGTGCTTTCCCATTTGTGTATGCACGTTTCGTATTGTAAATATCATGTTGAATCGGTTGTCTTTATTGAATGTTGTTACTAGTGTGTAAATAGTTTTGTCAAGAAATCATGATATTTTAAAAAAATTCGTTAAAATTTTCGTTAATTATTTTTATCATTGGGTTTCTCGGAGTTTGTTTGGTTCTTTTACCGAGAAGAGTCTATTGAACCGAGGAAATTAAGTTAGGGGCTGTTTCGACGATGGATGGATGACTGACCGTCTTGAGGAAAAATTAGTCGTGGGTTTCTTTGGTTTTGAGCGGGTAGCTAATGGATGCTTGATGTTCTTGTTATGTGCTATATATGATTGTAAGATGCAAGTATGTGTAGTGTTGAAGCATGCAAGTTTATAACTTTGTTTGAGACACTTAGGCTCTTGAATTTGACTCAATATGATTGAAGCTTAATGTTTGAATTCATGTGATTAGGTGAGTAGGTCTGCTGAATGTGTCTTAAATTGAGCATGTGCCATGAGTGTAAGGTTTTAGTGATACGTGCTATTATTGGAATGTCTGGGAGCTTTGCTGATAGGCCGCTAGTGTACAGGTCGTGCAAAATAATATAGTGGCTCTTTTAGGAGCTAGAGATACTCAGAGCCACAAGGGCCCGAGGACTACGGTGAAACCTTTTTAAGTGCTAATTTACTACAACTATAATAATGAAGACAACAGTGTAAAGAAGAGTTTTTGTATTTTGGACACTATTTTTATAACAAAGTTAAAATGTTTATACAAGTGAATCTGAACTATGAATGTGAGCATGCTGAGGCTACGAAGAACAAGTAAGGAAACTAACTATCGATATACATGGTTTATCTTTTCCCCGGTTGCTAGTGAACTTATGCTATGGATTAAAACTCTCATGTTAACCCCAACAGAATCATGAACCTTCCACCTACATTTCTGTGATAAGAAGAAATTCATGTTCTAGCCATACAAAACCGATTCCACACATGACTAATACGACTTTCAGGTATATTTCTATCACGAAGGTAAATCAATTATTTTCCCAAACCAAGAAAAGATCATATCCTAATGCAATTCACAACTTTCCGGTTTCGTGCCCTCAGATTAAATAGGACTTTTTGGATTTACATTAACATTGGCCAGATATTAACGTAGTAAGAACAAGAATTAAATAGAACAATCATAGAAGAAAAGATGAAAGTAAACCAGCAATTCAATATCACATTTCAATACAATAGTTCATAACCTCGACAAGAAGAGAATTAGCCACTCATTTTGTGGATTGAACATCGTTAAATGAATGGAAATCATGCAAACAATTGAAAGGAAGAAGAAAGGGATGAGAAAACCTTAAAAATTTTCGTCCTCAAAAGCACTTTGTAACCACGTTCTTGCTTCACCAAGTCGAGAATAATTAAAAATGAACCTAAGTGTTCTATTTAGGGATAATTTTTCGAAATAACAAGCAGTGTCACGGAGTTCATCACGGGCTGCTTGCCTCCGTGACACAGTGCGGCCTTAACTCTCAGAGTATGCGCGAGGTAATTGCTTCCAACGTGGCACGACATGCATCGTGGAGCATGGCCAGCGTGCCCACTTGTTGCAATCAGCGGACCCTCTGCAGGTGCAGATGCAGGGAAATTAATCCCAACGTGGCACGGCCTGATCGCGGACCCTCAATGGAATTTCTTGCACTTTTAATTCCCGGGCAGATTGCATCCGCGATGCAAGCGGCGTGTCACGGCTCCATCATGAGCCTTGTGTTCCTTGCTCATCCAATCGGCTTCCTTGCTCGTTCCCGAGTTCATCTTCGATTTCTCCCAACATGTCATTTTCTCCATCAAAAGCATGTTTTTCCTACAAAACAACGCTAATCATGTTGGTTAGTATAAATCACACTTCCGTACATTTTACATGAGAATGTACAAACATTATAGGATAAACAAAGCAAAAGCTATACATTTAGTATTCGATTTGGCATATAAATATGCCCCTTATCACCTACCCCACACTTAAAATCTTGTTCGTCCTCGAACAATACTTATACACCTCATGAAATTGATATCCCATCATGGCTACTTTATTTCGACAATCCGAGCTACGGTTATACCGATTATGTTCACAACAAATCATCAAGAAAACATGCATAGTATCATTACAACGACACTTAATAAATCAAGACCTCTAACACAAGAATCGACTCTCGATATCGGCAAACTCATACATATTAGCTGACCAAGATAATGACACGAATTTATTCTATCATCAAACATGTGCCCTCACAACATAAGAGATTCCTATTTTTAGTCACATGAACTCTAAAGAAATTCATGTCGGGGTATATATACGCACAATTTCGCTCACTCTCCCAAAGAATTCACATGCATTGTGTCATGACCCATAAGCTTGCCTCTAGTGTATTACCCACTAATATAAGGATGCGTGATGTAAGATCACGTAGGACTTAACGGGTTGTAATGTAAACTACGGAACTAGTATAAATTTAGGCTAACCAATAATAGTAACTAGCTTCCTTAAGCGCTCTTTCACATCCCTCACATTCTGAAATATTTTCTTCCTTCCTCCTCCTTCTCTTGAGTTTATCTTTATCATTATCGCATTTTCTTTAACACACCCAGAGACTAATGAAGAAAAAAAATAGGTTATACAACTTTCTTTCCTTCAAATCTCTGGCCATTTCACCCTCGACTCTTTCTCTTTTTCTTTTCTTTCCCTTTTATCACTTTTCTTTTTCCTCCCTTTCTTTTCTTTTCATCATTTCACTCCTTGACACCATAGGAAAATTTTATATTTTCTTGAGCGCTTAAGAGCTTCGAAATTTGGTTTAAGGGCCATGGACGAGAAGGGTTAACTTGGTTTCACACCCAACACCGACAAAAGAAACGAAAAGAAAAAAAATTATAAGGCTGAAGGCTCCAACGGGCTGACTAAGTTTAATCTTGAGTGGGTATGAAAAGGAAAACAAGAAAAACTTTTGGTTAACAAAGAAATGCCACATCCTTTCCTACACTACACTTCCTTCATTTCATTTCGTACACACAACGAAATGATTCTAGACAATCGACAATAGCATGGAATAAACAAAGCCTCACTATACACTCGATGCACATGCTCAACTTTTGAACGACTTCATAGATTCTTTAATCAGCTAATCACAAGAATTCAAATTTAAGCCTCAATCACCCGAATCGAATTCTATGGCATAAGTGTCTTACATATGTACAAAAATTTGTATGCTTTCTACGAATCATCTTTGCCATATAATTATTATGTACAAGACTTAACAAGATGCCGTAGCCATAGAGTAGCAACATGCATGGGGTACAACTAACAAACCAACAAAAATAAACAATAAAAAAATTGCATAACTTCTCCTATCGACTACCTTTCTCTTAAGACGGTGCGTCATCCATCCATCATAGAAGAGGTCACTATTTACGACTTCGGTTCAATGGGACTCTCCTCGGCAAAAGAACCAAAAACAAACTCCCGAAACCCAAAAGAAAAACTAGTTACGAGAAAATTTTTAAAAATATCGATAATTTTCGACAAAGTTATTTACTTTGGCTAACAACATTCAACAGCACACACACACGGCTTCACAACAACAATATTTACAAAAACGAACATACACATAAAAACAGAGTCACATTGAAACAAACACAGCAGCAAGGCAAAGAACATGCGATAATATACACAAGACAAGGCAAAATTCACTTCCACCTAACTACTCCCACCCCACACTTAAATGAACAAATCGGTGTTCATGATCTAAACAGAAAGGTGGTTTGTGAAACTCCTGATCAGTCAAAGTACTCCACTTCTTCATCAGGTGCTGTCTTCCTCATCCCCATGTCTGAGTCTCCACCATCATCCTCCTCGCTCAACGTCGGAATCCTCGCGGCGTGTCTCGTCCGCGTGGGACATCATCATCTACGAGCTCCACAAAAGCTGGGCCCACCGGATATAGTGCCCTGGCGTTCTCGCCAAAAGGGTAATCTAAGTCGAGCTGCCATAGCTCGTCCTCCATTGCCGATCTCCCGCCTATGCGTAGCTGGAGCATGCACGCCCAGACATGCGGGACATATAATGGTCATCCCGAGCATGTCGCTCGGCCAATGTGAACGAGGCCCGTGGGTGGTGTCGGGCGCCTTAGTTTTATCTATGGCACACCGCTCCCTTTGCCGGGATGTAGTCTAAGGAGCCTCTTCCTCGACCTCGAGCCCCTCGGAAGATAGTCGAGCGGCCCCGTAGAATCCGTGCACATTGCCCTTGATGCAATCGGGCCCTCTTCATCAGCGGATACGATCACCGCCCCAACATTGATCTCCAGCCCTTTCATCAGGGCATATACTAAGCATACACGATCCCGGGTCACATGAGTCATGTGCCGGTTCAAACGGGAACAAACAATTTTAAGCGGTCGTGGCTTCCACATTCATCATTGTGCATAGAGCGGTGTCTGATGGTAGCCCCTCTCCTTTATTACTTTTTTGCTCCAACGTACCGTGGAGCCGGGCTCCACACAATGTGCGTCTGATATCCGCATAGGTGATGAGCCCGCAAGTGTCTGAATTGCATTGCGTAATAAAGTGGCTCTTTTGAAGAAGTAGGATTGCTTCGGAGCCCGGGGAATAGGGAATGCGGGGTGAAACTCAAACGTCAATTTACTACAACTATACGGTGAAGACAGAGTAACTAAAGATAATTTGTTTTTGAGAATATAATTTTTATACTACACTAAGCTAATTATACTATTGAATCTAAACAATGGTTAAGAGCATGCCGAGGTTACGAAGAACATGTGAAGACACGAACTATTAATTTACGTGGTTTATCTTTTCCTCAGGTTGCTAGTCGGAACTACGCCTATGGATTAAAACTCTCGTATTTAACCCAACTTAAGAATCATGAACCTTCCACCTACATTTTCGTGATAAGAAGGAATTCAAGTTCTAGCAATACGAAATCGGTTCACGCGTGACTAATACGACTTTCGGGTATATTTCTATCAGAAGGTAAATCGATTCCCAATTCTCCCGAACCAAGAAAAGATCATATCTATTAATTCACAACTTTCCAATTTCTTGCCCTCTCGAACGAAACCAGTTTTTGGATTTACATTAACATTGGCGGACATTAATGTAGTAGGAACAGAATTAAATAGAACAACCATGGAAGAAAAGAGAAAATTAAACCGGCAATTCAATAATTACATTGCAACACAAAGTTCATAACCTCGGCAAGAAGGAGAATTAGCCACTCATTTGTGGTTAATCATCCTAAAACAAGTGTTAATCATACAAGCAATTGAAAAGAAGAAGAAAGAGATAAGAGAAGAACCTAGAATTTTTCGTCCTCAATGTTTTTGTAACCCACGTTTGCTTGCTCCACCAAGTGAATTAAATGAAAATGCCAAAGTGTTCTATTTATACTAGGGATAATTTTCCCAGAATAACGACAGTGTCACAGGCGTGCATCATGAGAGACCTTTGCCTCGTGACACGGTGCAAACGGAAGCCCTGCGGAATTTGTCCGCCCGGGTAATTTGCTACTGGCGCGTGGCACGGCGTGCATCGCCGGGCACGGCCAACGTGCCACGGTGCAATCATGGACCCTCTCACGGAAATGCACATTTGAATAATTCACTTCCAACGTGGCCACGAGCCTGATCTTTGAGACCTTCAGCTGAATTGTTTAGAATTTCCATTCCCGGGCGAACGCCTCAGCGATGGCGTGCCACGGCTCCATGTGAGCCCTTGTCATCCTCGCTTCACCATCCGCTTCCTTGCTCAATCCAGAGTTCCTTCTTGATTTCTCCCAACATGTCATTTTTCATCAACAAACGCATGTTTTTCTACAAAACAACGCTAATCATGTTGGTTAGTATAAATTCACACTTCCATACAATTTACATGAGAATGTACACAATTTATTAGACAAACAAGACTAAAGTTATACATTTGAGTATCGGTTTGGCATATAAATATGCCTTATCACCTACCCCACACTTAAAATCTTGTTCGTCCTCGAACAATATTCATACAACTCATGCAATTGATATCCCTTCTGGCTATTTAGGCTCGGCAGTCCAAACTACGGTCATCTGGATTATGTTAGAAACAAATCATCAAGAAAGACATGCATAGCATCATTAAACACACGACACTTAATAAATCAAGCTTTTAGCACAAGAATCGACTCTCGATAGCGGCAAACTCATGCATATTAGCCCGGCCAAGATATCCGACACGAATGTATTCTATCATCAAACATGTGCCCTCACAACACTAGGAGAGATTCCCTGTTTTAATCACATGAACTTTAAGGAAATCCATGTCCGGGGTATATATGTACACCCCATTTCACTCACTCTCCCAAACGAATTCACATGCATTGCGTCATGACCCATAGGCTTGCCTCTAGTGTATTACTCCACTAATATATGGATGCGTGATGTAAGATCACGTAGGACACTTGGTTGTAATGTAAGCTACGGAACTAGTATATCTTGGGCTAACCAATAGTAACTTGACTTCCTTAGCGCTTTTCACACATCCCATCAACTACAGAGATTTTCTTCCTTCCTCCTCCTCTTGATTTATTTTTATATTTATCACCACTTTCTTTAACACACCGGACTAACGAAGGGAAAGTGAGTTAAACAACTTTCTTCCCTTCAATTCGGCTATTTCACCCTTGACTCTTACTTTTCCTTTCTTTCTTTTTCATAACTTTTCTTTTTTTTTATCACTTCACTCTTTTTACCATGGGAAAATTATACTTTTTCTCGAAGCGCTTAAGAGTTTCGACTTTGGCTAGGGCCAGGTGAAAGAAGGGGCTCACTTGGTTCGCACCCTTTCTGACAAAGGAAAATCAGAAGAAAAATTTATCAAGGTTAAAGGCTCCATGGTGACTAGGGTTTAATCTTCAAGGAATTGGATATGAAAAGAAAAACAAAGAAATTTCTTTGGTTGGCCAAGAAGAAATGCCTACATCATTTCCTACACTACACTTCCTTCATTCCGTTTCGTACACACGACAGGCAACTTCTAGACAATCAACAATAGCATGGAATAACCAATTCCTCACTATACACTCGATGCACATGCCGATTCAAGATGACTTCCTGAGAATCTTTAATCGGCTAATCACAAATTCACAATTAAGCCTCAATCACACCAGATGGAATTCTACGGCACAAGTGTCTTACATATGTACGGAAATTTGCATGCTTTCTCACAGATCATCTTTGCAGTATAATTATTATGTACAACACGCAACAAGGATGTCGGAGCCATTAAATAGCAACATGCATGGGATACAACCAGCAATCCAACTAAACAAACAACAAACAAAAGAAAAAAATAAATAAAAACAAAATAAAAACAAAACTACTCTATCGACTACCTTTCCTTAAGACGGTGAGTCATCCATCCATCATAGAGAGGGTCACTACTTTCGACTTCGGTTCAATGGGACTCTTCTCGGCAAGAAGCAGAAAACAAACTCAGAAACCAAAAATGAAAAATAGTTACCAAAAAAATTTTTAAAAATGGTCGATGATTTCGACAAGACTATTTATCTTGGCTAACATTCCACGGCCCACCATGACAACAATTTCACAACAATATTTACAATCTACTTGAACATACAAATAAAAACGAGTCAAATTAAAACCAACACGAACGTCGGAATCCTCGCGACGTGTCTCCTCGTCCGTGGGGGACGTCATCGTCTGTAGGCTCCACAAAAGCTGGGCCCACCCGACATAGTGCCTGGCATTTTCGCCAAATGGGTAATCTAAGTCAGGCGCACGGCTACGTCCTCAGGTGCAGTCTCCCGCCTATGCGAAAGTAGACATCTGCATCCCGAACATGCGGGACATATGCGATACGTCCCGAGCATCCGCTCGGCCAATGTAAGAGACCGGGCCCATGAGTGGTGTCGGGTGCCTTTGTTTTAGCTGACATGTGGCACACCGCTCCATCTGCGGGGATGTAATCTAGGCCTCCTCCTCGACCTCAAGGCCTCTCGGGAACGTCGTCGACAGCCCGCGAATCCGTACACTGTGCCCACAGTGCGGTCGGGCCCCTCTTCATGGCGAAATGATCACCTTCTTGCATTGATCTCAACCCTTTCATGAGGCGTATACAACGCTACACGATCCCCAGGAACGGGGGCAAGCGATCAAGCCGCCAGCGCAGCTTCCACTGTTCATGCATTGCATAGGGCAGCGTCGATGGTAGCCCCTCTCCGCCTTATACCTGCTCCAACGCGCCGTAGACCGGGCTCCACGCATAATGTGCGTCTGATATCCGAATAAGGTGGAGTGATGTTGTTGTCGGAGTACATGGGCGTGTATTTTGCGCCCCTATGATGGCATTGAGGTGGTGAGGCTCCAATGTGACGATTTGGCCCCTTATTTTGATGGTGTGACTTCTCAATGTCGGGTTCCAATTGGCGTAGAATTCCCCGGACTAAGTGCAGGTTGCTCTCCTTGGGCTCGTTGAAAATGAGAAACGTAGCCGGCATCAATCCTGTGCACCATCCGGGGGAACCTTGTGCCAAGGAGGTTCCGTGCAATATGTTCCTCGGGGAAGTATTTGTTCTCTTTGTGCTTGGTGTACCACTTCTTCCCCTAGTCGTCACCCATCTTGTTCCATATTGGCGGCGCTGGCCGCGTGGAACTGCCGGTGCTGCGGATTCTTGCTCCCGGTCTTAATCTTTTTCTCCATTGATATTGATGCGCCCTTCCTTTGTCACCACTTTTTTGCTAGACATGGTTTTACATCAAAGAAAACAGGCAGTACCCATGTTAGTCGATTTCAATTTAGCTTTTGACTAAGGTTGGGTTTGGCTCAGCCACCCACACTTAGTTTCTAGCTCATTATGCAAAATATAATGAAACATATTTATTCCATATTAAGATAGAAAAATCTGAAACTGACTAAACAAAGAGAAACAACAAACAAGCCAACTTCATGCCTTCTTAATTCGACAGCATAACCTCTGTGTACTACTCAGACTTCGTACAGCTCATTCCACCGTACTATCGATACTCATTTTATTATATGGCATTAGTTTAAAGAAAAACAAGAAGATAAGAATACTTCCTAACTCAACTAAGCAATTCCCGAATTTTCATGTAATTTGATGAGTTCTTGGAATTTCACCCAATTTGCACCTCCCGAGGAATTGCATCGTTTCTTTAAGTATACACAATAAGCATACACAATACAATTCACCCAACATGCACAACCCATAATTTTTCAACACTTCCTCTTCTCAATTCAATTTTTCAACTTCACAATCATCCTACTTCTTAATTTAGCACAAAATTCATTTAAGAATGCAATTAACGAGTTCATATGATCACAACGATACTACGAACAACTATAATCAACAACCCAAATGTATTTAAGCTCAATTTATTGATATGGGCATGGATTCTTCATAAACATGCTAAAAACCGAAATTTTAACTAAAATTAAGTTGAGTTCAAGAACATACCTTTTGATTCGATTAAGACGAAGGAAAAGTTGATAAATTTTACTCCTTAGCCGTGACACGTTGAATTTTTTGGGGTATTATCGCGGAGGGTAGGAGAAAATAGGAGAAATGAGGGGTTTTGGGGTTTAAAAGTGGGAAAATCGCACGGGTCGCCCGGTGACCGGTGTGACCCCGGCGATTAACCGTCCAGCGTGTCACGGAGGGTAACGCGGAGCATGCCCTCCCGTGACACGGAGCCATGTTATGTCTCTGGAATTTTTAAAAATTAGGATTTTGCCTTCAACGCACGTGTCACGGTTGCGCGGAGGCCCTCCTCCGTGACACGGAGCCATCGCGCAGAGCTCACTGTTTGCCACTTAAAAATATTTCTTACCTCGTTTTCCCGCTTTTGCATTCCTTTGCATTTTTCTCCGTTCAACTTTGTAGACATCTTACCACACGAAATCGATTAGAATTCCAAAGTTGGAGAAATAACAATATTTTAATAAATACAAAAAATCATAGAGAATTTTAAAAAAATATAAAATTACAAAAATTGAAAATCTTTCTTCTCTTTTTTTCTCTTTGTACATTTTACAATTACATTTACGGGTTGCCTCCAGCCTTATTTTAGTTTCTGAATCTCGGCTCGGCGTGGCATTTGAGCTCGATACGCCCCCTAGAATTGACGGAAGTTTGCTCAACACGTCCCCACCCCAACAAGCTTACCACTCTATCGGGGGCTCTCCCTTGATTCTCGTTGTTAAAGCCTTGAGCACCACTCGGTTGTTCACTTACATTGATCAGAGTTCTTAAACCGACCGGGGAATTTGGGGGCCTTGTACATCGAACACTTCACCTTGTCGTGTGCACATCGTTAGGCGCCTGTGACTACATCTATAAGCGCTTTCCTAGGTTGCCAAGAAGGTCGTCCCAAAATAAATGGGACTTAGAGTCGGCTCAAAGTCTTGCATAAAATCCAGGGAAGATTAGGGAGCCGACTTGCACTAGCAAGGTCCTCCCACAATGCCGTCTGGCCTCGCCAAGGAACGGTGCAGGCGCAAAACCCTTCATTGTGAGTGCAGGGCTTCCTAGACCTAACTTCTTAATAGAAGTTGGCATCAAGTTAATGCTCGCTCCCAAATCATAAAGCTGAGCTCGGATACTTTGCCGATTGTCAACTGAATTGTGAAGCTCCCAGGATCTTTGAGCTTCGTGGTAGACGATTTTGTATCAGGAAGTGCATTCTCGATAGGGCCACATTGGCATATTCGGTCAACTGCTTTTGTTGGCCACGTGTCATAATGTATTTTGCATGTTAGGCACTCACACCCAAAACATCAACAAGAGGTAAAGTTAATGTGTACTGTTTGAGCACCTCCATGAACTTTTTGAAGCTCGCCTCCTCCTTGTGCTTCCTTAATCGTTAATGAGAGCGGGGTGGAGGTCTAAGCTGGTTCGGCTTCTGTGTTTCCCCTCTCATCGTGCTCCCTCTCCGCTTACGCAACTCCCGGCTTGTTGAGGTGGTCTTTGGGTTCCACCTCCCCTTCTTTAAGCCCTCCTCGTGGTCACTGCATTGACCTGCTTGGGATTTGGATCGAGTGTCACTGGGGAGTCCTCCTACCTAGGCACAGTATTGCAGGCTCCGGTAAATTGCCCAAATTGATACTCGATTACCTTGGTAGCGGTGAATATTTTCCAGCTTATGAGTGCGCCAATTTGACACTTCAGTCGGCGCAATTGAGCTTGGGCGCTATCAGTACCCCCTTGAACATCTCCTCAGCGCTGGGTGATGGTGGTGGAGGAGGGGCATTATTTACGTATTAGGCTTGATAGTTACGGCCCTCCTTGATTAGCTGCATCCACGACTCGAAATCTACCCTTGATGGTTGTTGCTACCCCAAGAGAAATTCCGATGGTTCCTCCGGTTAGGATTTTAGCTATTCCCATACTGCGGATTGCTCCCTTTGTGCATTCTAGACAAAGTTCACCGGTATGGATTTGCTCCACAACACTGGTGAGTGTTCATTGCTCCACACACTTCACACCAAATGCTGCACTTTGCATTAAGCGGGGCTTGCGGCCGGCTCAAGTTCATATTGCCGAAGTGGGTGTTCAGCTGATTACGCAAGGCAGCTATACGTACGGCGATAGTAGCAACCCATCACTTCCAAGACTCAGCTGCTTTCCTTGCTCCTCCCCTTGAAGAGTCCGCATTCCACTTAGGATTTCCTGCAGTACGATTAATCAAAATATACAGTTCTTGTAAGTCTTTTCTAAAGCACGCCCCATTCTTTAGAATCTAGCAAAATTTTAGTGTGGGGTTCCAAACCCTCTATAAAAAGTGTGCACCAACACATCATTTGACTGATGGTGATGAGGAATGATCCTCGACAATGATTTAAACCTCTCCCGGAGCTTGTCTGATTCTCTCCTTCCTTTGTTTTTAAAACTTAGAATTTGACTTCTAGCCTTGCTGTTTTACCGGAGGAAAGAATCGGATCAAAGAACTTTCGCGAGATCATCCCATGAGGTGATAGAGTTTGGTGGCTCAACTTTCAGCCACCTCTTTGCATCTCCAAAAAGTGAAAAATGGGAAAAGTGTAAGCCGGACATAATCTGTTTACACTCCGGCGGATGTAAGTGTCACTTATCTCCGAGAAAATTCTGAAGATGTTGTTGCGGGTCTCGTGAGGGAGACACAGCGCCACGCTTGTGTGCAGCAACTGCATCATATTGTTTCAGCTCGAACCTCCCTCAGCTCGAGGTTTGCGAATGCTAGAAGTAACATTGCTAACATTGGGATTGCCACATCGCGAACACGGCACGGCCGCTAGTTCCTCGGGCACTAACACTTTTGCCCGCTATTGGTGGATACATGGTTGCTCCATGATAGTTTATTTGAGCAACTGCTGACTTTCTCCTAGAGCTTCTCTCCGTTGGCGATGATAATTGTCGTTCTGGCTCTAAGGATGGATCCACCAACCCTTTGTCTCTTGCCAGTGTTCAAGAGAATCTGTTTTCTGCAAAATACAGGCTAAGACCAAGTTGTCAACACAAAAAATATTGAAATAGTAAACTAACACTTAAAATCAAGGTAAAAATGAAAATTTCACAAATTGCTATTCCCAAACCTTGGCGCCAAAAACTTGATGAGCCGCAAGTGTACGGGTCATTACAATAATAAAGTGGCTCTTTTGAAGGAACGGGATGTCGAACCCACGGGAATAGGAATACGGGGGTGAAAACTTTCAAACGTCAATTTACTACAACTATAAAAGTGAAGACAACGAGTAACTAAAGATAATTTGTTTTTGAGAATATAATTTTATACTACACTAAGCTAATTATACTATTGAATCTAAACAATGGTTAAGAGCATGCGAGGTTACGAAGAACATGTGAACCACGAACTATTAATTTACGTGGTTTTATCTTTTCCTCAGGTTGCTAGTGGAACTACGCCTATGGATTAAAACTCTCGTATTTAACCCAACTTAAGAATTATGAACCTTCCACCTACATTTTCGTGATAAGAAGGAATTCAAGTTCTAGCAATGCAAGCAGGTTCCACATGACTAATACGACTGTCGGGTATATTTCTATCCCGAAGGTAAATCGATTCCCAATTCTCCCGAATCAAGAAAAGATCATATCCTATTAATTCACAACATTCCAATTTCTTGACCTCTCGGGTGAAACCGGACTTTTTGGATTTACATTAACATTGGCCGGACATTAATGTAGTAGGAACAAGAATTAAATAGAACAACCATGGAAGAAAGAAAATAAACAGCAATTCAATAATTACATTTACAGCACAAAGTTCCTAACCTCGGCAAGAAGGAGAATTAGCCACTCATTTGTGGATTAATCATCCTAAAACAAGTGTTAATCATACAAAATGAAAAGAAGAGAAGAAAGAGATGAGAAGAACCCTAGAATTTTAGGTCTCGTGATTTTTGTAACCCACGTTCTTGCTCCACCAAAAGTCAGAATTAAGTAAAATGCCTAAGTGTTCTATCATCTAGGGATAAATTTTCCCGGAATAACGAAACAGCGTGTCACGGCGTGCATCACTTGGAGCACTGCCTCCGTGACACGGTGCATATGAAGCCACGGAATTTGTCCGCCCGGGTAATTGCTACCAACGTGGCCTCGGCGTGCATCGCGGAGCACAGCCAACGTGCCACGGTTAAATCGCGGACCCTCTCTGGAAATGCACCATTTGAATAATTCACTTCTAGCGTAGCGCGACTGATCGCGGACCTTCACTGGAATTTATTTGGAATTTCCATTATTCAGTGAGACGCCTCAGCGATGGCAGCGTGAAATGGCTCCATCGCGGAGCCCTTGTCATCCTCGCTTCACCATCCGCTTCCTTGCTCAATCCACGAGTTCCTTCTTGATTTCTCCTAACATGTCATTTTCATCAATAAGCGCACATGTTTTTCCTAAAACAACGCTAATCATGTTGGTTAGTATAAATTCACACTTCCATACAATTTACATGAGAATGTACACAATTTATTAGACAAACAAGACTAAAGTTATACATTTGAGTATCGAGTTGGCATATAAATATGCCCACTATCAATAGGGTGGAGTGATATTTAGTTGCCGGAGTATGTGGCGTCAGTATTTTTCGCCCCTAGGATGGCATTGAGGTGGTGAGGGCTCTAGTGTGACAATCTGGCCCCTTATTTTGATGGTGTGACTCACAGTGTGGTTCCGGTTGGCATAGAATTCTCGAATTAAGTGCGAGATTGCACTCTTAGGCTCGTCAAAAATAGCGTAGCCCGGTAGCGTCAATCGATGCACCACCATCCGGGGGAACTCCTGTGCCAATGGGTCCCGTGCAATGTGCTCCTCAGGGAAGTATTTGTTCTCTTTGTATTTGGTGTACCACTTCTGCCCTTCCTCGGTCACCCATCGCGTTCCATATTGCGGCGCTGGCCGCGTGGAGCTACCGGTGCTCTTGGGACTCTTGCTCCCACGATCTCAACCTCTTTCGTCCGGCGCACGATGTTGATACGCCCTTACCTTTGTCACCTTTGCTCGACATTGTTCTGTCAAAGAAAACGGACGAGTGTCAATGTCGGTCGAGTTAAAATTAACCCTGACTAAGGTTGGGTTTTAGCTCAGCCACCCCCTTAGTCTTTAGCTCACATTATGCATTTTGGCAAGATCACATTTTGTTTTACAATTTACAAAAGAATAACACAAACTCGAAACGACAACTAAAAAAAAAAAAAAAAAAAGAAACAACACAAACACAATTGCCTCGTGCCTTCTTAAAAATTGACAGTATGCCTCTATGTACTACTCAGACTTCGTACAGCTAATTCCAACATACTATCGATAATCGTTTCATCATATGGCACTTAGCTAAAGATAACGAGAAAAATAAGAATATTCTACAAACTCAACACTAAACGATTTCTGATTTTATGTGATTCGATAAGTTCGTGAAATTTCACCAATTAATTCTCCCCGATAATTTCATCGTTTCTTGAGCATAATACAATAAGCATAACACAATTCAATTCACCCAGCATGCAACCCAACAATTTTCAACAACTCAACCTCAATTCAACTTTTTAAATTCACAACCCAACCCTAGCTACAATTTCACAAAAAATTCAATTAAGCATGTAATTATCGAGTTCATATGATCACAACGATACTCCCTGAACAACAATCGACAAACGCTCAAATGTATTTGAAAACCAATTTATATCTAGGGCATGGATTCTTCCTAGTTAATGTTAGAAATCGAAATTTTAGCTAAAAATTGAAGTTGAGTTCAGAACATACAACTGTCAGATGATATCGAAGAAAATTGATGAATTTAACTCCTATTGCCGTGACACGTTGAGGAGGAATTCTAGAGGGGTTTGTTGCGGAGGTGTGAGAAAATGAGAAAAATGAGGGGATTTGGGGTTTAAAAAATTAGGATTTTCAGCGGGTCGCCCGGTGACCGGTGTGACAGACAAGCGATTAACACGTCAACGTGTCACGGAGGGTAACGCAGCGGAGCATGCCCTCATGACACGGGCCATCTCGCGAGCATTACGGAATTTGTAATTTCCAGTTTTTGCCTTCAACGTGTCACGGAGGAAACGCGGAGGCCCTCCTCCGTGACACGCGGAGCCATCGCGAGCTCATTGTTTGCCCTTAAAAAAAAATTTTTTTCCTTGCCTCGTCTTTCCCTTTTGCGTTCCTTTGCATTTTCCCTCCGATCAACACGTAAAACATCTTACAAGAAATCGGTTAGAATTCCATGGGTTGAGGAACAAAATAATTTTATTTTCTATTTACACTACTATACATAAAATAAAAAAAAATCTTTTTCTTCTCTTTTTTTTCTTTCTTATGTACAATATGCAATTACAATTCACGGGTTGCCTCCCGTGCAGCTCTGGTTTACCGTCTCGGCTCGACGTGTTTAAGCTCATTCTGCCCCTAGGAGTGGGGCGTTTTCTCTGGCGTCTCAACCCTATCATGCTTACCTTTATCGGGGGCTCTCCCTTTAATTCTCGATGTTCAACGCCACACAGGCAGCATTCGGTTGCTCAAGTACGTTAATCAACGAGTTCCTCGTACACGGCCGGGAGCTTGGTGGCCTTGTACACATGTCGAACACCTCCACCTTGTCATGTGCTGCATAGTTAGGCGGCATGACTACATCATGAGCGCTTTCCCGGTTGCCAAGAAGGTCGTCCCAAAATAAATGGGACTTCCGCGTACGCTCAAGTCGACACAACAAAGTCCACCGGGAAGATTAGGGAGCCGACTTTGCACTAGCACGTCCTCACAATCTTGTCTGGTCTTGCTAAGGAACGATCCGCAAGGCTTGCAAAATCAACATTTGTAGGTCTAGGTCTTCCTAGACCTAACTTCTTAATACGAGGTTGGCATCAAGTTAATGCTCGCTTCCAAATCACACAAACCGCGAGCTCGGATACTTTGCCCGATTATTATTTGAATTACAGAAGCTCGGGATCTTTGAGCTTCGTGGCAACCCGGTTTGTATACGGGAAGTGCACTCTCTGTAAGGGCCACCGTGGCATATTGATGAACTTGCTTTTGTTGGCGCGATATCCTTAATATATTTTGCATACTTGGGCACTCACATAAAACATCAACAAGAGGTAAGTTAATGTGTACCTATTTAAGCACCTCCATGAATTTCTTGAAGCACGCCTCCTCCTTGTGCTTCCTTAATGATTGAGAGACGGGGGTGGAGGTCTTTCCGATTCAGCATCTTTGTGTTTCCCCCTCTCATCATTCTGCTCCCTCTCAAACCTGGTGTTCACATTTGTTGAGGTGGTCTTTGGAGTTCCACCTCCTTCCAGCTACCAAACCACTCCTCGTAGTCCTTTTGCATTTACACAGGGTTAGGTCCGTGTCACAGGAAGTCCTCCTCTAGGCACGGTGTTACGGGCTCCGACAAATTGCCCAAATTGATACTCCGGTGCCTTGGTAGCTAGCTGATTGTTCTTGACTTGGGCATGGTGTTATAGTCAGCCTGCAATTGAGCTTGGCTAGCTATCGAGTTTGCTTGAACATCTCCTCAACCTTTGGGTGATGGTGGTGGAGGAGGGCATTGTTGTTCTGTATTGAGTCTGATGATTCTGTGGCCCTCCTTGATTCCATTGCATCCCACGACTCGAACTACGCACGATGGTTGTTGCTACCCCAAGAGAAATTCGGGTGAACCTCCAGTTAGAATTGTAGCCCGTTCCCATCTTTATTTGGTGATTGTTCATTTTGTGCATTCTGGGTAAAGTTCACTTAGAGTGCGGATTTGCTCCACAACACTCGGTTTAGTGTTCATTGCTCCCGCACACTTCACACCAAATCTGCTGCTTTGCATTCCTTTGGGGCTTGGAGGCGCTCCAGTTCATGTTGCCGAAGTGGGTGTTTAATTGATCCTGCAAGGCAGCCTCGTACGGCGATAGGCGTAAGCCTATCCACTTCCAAGACTCCCGGTGCTTTCCTTGCTCCTCCTCTAGAGAGTCCGCATTCCACTCGGTTCCACTGCGAAATATGATTAAGCAAAGTATAAAGCTCCTCGTAGTCTTTTCTAAAGCTTGTCCCCCATTTGCCGAATCAAGCAAAATTTTTGTGTGGGGTTCCAAACATTCTATAAAAGTGTGCACCCGACTCATTGGATTGATGGTGATTAGGGCAGTCCCTCAACAATGATTTGAATCTCTCCCAAGCATTACAGATTCTCTCCTTCTCTTTGTTTAAAACTTAGAATTTGACTTCTAAGCCTTGTTGTTTTACCGGAAGGAAAGAATCGGATCAAGAACTTCTTTGCAAGATCATCCATGTGGTTATAGAGTTTGGTGGCTCGACTTTCGATACCTCTTGGCTTCTCCCAAAGAAAGTGAAAATGGGAAAAGTGTAAGCTGGCGTAATGTTGACACTCCGTGGATGTAAGTGTCACTTATCTCGAAAATTCTGAAGATGTTGTTGTGGATCCTCGTGAGGAGACACATTATTTGCCCTTGTGTGCGGCAATTGCACCATGTTACTGTTTCCCAGCTCGAACTCCTCTGGCAGGTTTTGCGGATACTAGATGTAGCGTTACTAGCATGCTTAGGATTTACATCATGAACCGTATAATTTGCCATTTCCTTGGGCACTAGTACTGCCCGCAAGTGGGGATTCTGTGGTTGCTCCAATAATGGTTTGTTACAACCAGCTGCAGGTTTCTCTCGACTTCTCTCGCGTTGGCATTAAGCTGTCTTTCGGCTCTAAGGATGGATCCACCAAACCTTTGTCTGGGTGTTCAACGAGAATCTGTTGCTCTGCAAAATACAGGCTAAGACCAAGTTGTCAACAATAAAATATCGAAATAGCAAACTAACACGTCTAAGAAAAATTAAAATTTCACCAATTGCCTAGTGCGACAGCGCCAAAAACTTGATGAGCCCGCAATTGTGCACGGGTCGTGCAAGTAATATAGTGGCTCTTTAAGAAGCTAGGAATGTCGAACCCACAAGGACGGGACTACGGGGTGAGAGCCTTTTCAAGTGCTAATTTACTACAACTATAATAAAGAAGACACTTGATGTAAGAAGAGTTTTGTATTTTGACATATTTTTATAACAAAGTTAAAATGTTTATACAAGTGAGTCTGAACTATAGTAAGGAGCATGCTGAGGCTACAAAGAACAAGTAAAGAAACTAACTATCGGTATACATGGTTTATCTTTTCCCAGTTGCTAGTCGGAACTTATGCCTATGGATTAAACTCTAAGTAATTAGCCCCAACTTAAGAATCATAATCCTTCCACCTACATTTCTGTGATAAGAAGAAATTCATGTTCTAGCCATACAAAGCCCGATTCCACACATGACTAATACGACTTTCAGGTATATTTCTATCCTGAAGGTAAATCAATTCCCAATTTTCCCAAACCAAGAACAGATCATATCCTATTAATTCACAACTTTCCAGTTTCTTGCCCTCTCGGGTGAAACCGGTTTTTTTGGGTTTACATTAACATTGGCGAGATATTAACGTAGTAAGAACAAGAATTAAATAGAACAACCATAGAAGAAAAGATGAAAATAAACCAGCAATTCAATAATCACATTTCAATACAATAGTTCATAACCTCGTGAAGAGAATTAGCCACTCACAGGATTGAACATCGTTAAATGAATGGAAATCATACAAACAATTGAAAGGAAGAAGAAAGGGATAGAGAAAACCCTAAATTTTCATCCTCAAAGCTGCTGTAACCCACGTTCTTGCTCCACCAAGTCGAGAATAATTAAATGAACCTAAGTGTTCTATTTATACTAGGGATAATTTTTCAGGAATAACAAGCAACGTGTCACGGGTGCATCGCGAACAGCGCCTCCCAGTGACACGGTGCAAGCTGCAAAAACTCGGAAATTGTCCGCCCGGGTAATTGCTTCCAACGTGGCACGGCATGCATCAGCGGGGCATGGCCAGCGTGCCACGGTGCAATCGCGGACCCTCTGGATTACAGGTGCAGGGAAATTAATCCCAACGTGGCACGGCTTTGATCCGCGGACCTTCTTTGGAATTTCTTGCACTTTGCTTCTAGGCAGATTGCATCCGCGATGGCGTGTCACGCTCCGCTCCTTGAGCCTTGTGTTCCTTGCTCATCGGCCGGCTTCCTTGCTTGTTCGAGTTCATCTTCGATTTCTCCCAACATGTCCTTTTTCTCCATCAAAAGCATGTTTTTCCTACAAAACAACGCTAATCATGTTGGTTAGTATAAATCACACTTAGTACAATTTACATGAGAGTGTACACACATTATTGGACAAACAAAGCAAAAGCTATACATTTAGTATCGATTTGGCATATAAATATGCCCCCTTATCACTTTCTGGTATGTTTATAAAATGAAATGAAGGATGTAAAATTGTAGGAGATGATTTAGGCATTTCTTTGAATGAACCTAATCTTTATCCCTCGTTTTACCTACCTTGAAATATTAATCCTAGTATCGGGTTGAGCCTTGGCTATTCTTTGATAGCTGCAACATAAGCTTAACCATTTTTATTTCATTAGCATTGAATTTGATCCAAAGCTCCTAAGCATTTAAAGAAGAAAAAACTGAAAGAGGAAAGGAGTGAGAAGAATGAAAAGAAAGGAAAAGTGGAAGTTGTAAAGTTGAGAAAGGTCAAAGGTGCACTTGTGTAAAAATGGTTGATTATTAGTAAGGAATAAGAAAATAAATTCATTAAAAATTAATTATACAAGTCCTTACTAATGAGCTAAAAGTGCCTAAAAGAAATGGGGGAACAAAGAGGAAAAAGAGAGAATTACCAAGGATAAAAAGGTGAAGTAAGGGAAGGAAGTTCATGTGAGGGCGTGATGTATTGGCGCTTAGGGAAGATGATGCTTTGCGATCACAATAGTACCTACCTACACCTGAGTACATAACAACCTAAAAAGTCCTACTTTATCTTACATTCGTACATCCTCAAATTAGTGAGTAAAACACTAGGGCAAGCTTATGGGTCATTACATGGTGCATGTGAATTCTTTGTGCGAGTGAGTGAAATTCTATTTATGTACCCGCACATGTTGTGATATAAAAATAGTTTTTGCGTGTGAAATTGGGTAACTCTCTTTCCGGGAGGGCACATGTTTAATGAAGGATATAATTCATGTGGGATCTCTTAATTAGTTGATTTGCAGGAGTTTGCTAAAATTGAGAGTCGATCCTTGAGGTTAAGAAGTCTTAACATAGTTGTATTTCATAGCATGTTCTATTGATAGCATCTTGAATAATCACTACAGTCGTATCTTGAATTACCTTGCTAAATTAGTTATGTGGGAGTCTCAATATGCATGATATGTAAAAGGTTGTTCGAGGACGAACAAGGCTTTAAGTGTGGGGTTGTGATCACGGGCAAAATATCATGCCGTGATAAACTTTAACTTGTCTAAGATTATTTTATACATTTTCATGTAATTTTATATAAATGTGAGATATGTGCTAACCAACATGATTAGCCTTTGTTTTGTAGGTTTTGATGACTTTTGAGGAGCTAATCCATGAGTTGGTGAAGTAGAGGCTTGGACGAATTAAAAAGCATAAGCGTCGGCAAAGGAGGCACAAAATAGCCCACCTGCGCTTCGGCAACGTGCCACGGCAGGCAGGCTGCCCACAACAGCCCACCTGCGCGTTGACAATGTGCCACGGCAGGTTGGCTGCACGACAAGGGGTTGACATCGCGTTGCCGGGCAGCGTGACACCACACTTAACACGGCGGTCTTTACTGATGAGTTTTGGGCATTTTCCATAAGGCCTCAGCGTTTGGAGCCGTGTCACGGAGGCAATGCTCCCGCGTTGCACTCTGTGACACATTGCTTGTTATTCAGGAAAAATCCTACTAATATAAATAACACACTAGGTTTATTTTCACATATTACGACCAGGTGATTAGGAGACGAACGTGGGTTACGGGCATTTGAGAGGGCCGAAATTCTTAGGGTTTCTCTATCCCTTTCTTCTTTCTTTCATTTGTTTGTATGCTTTACACTCAATTAACGATGTTTAATCCACAAATGAGTGGCTAACACTTTTTCTTGCTGAGGTTATGAATTGTTGTATTGAAATGTAATTGTTGATTATATGGTTTTTCCATCTTTCTTTCATGGACATTCTGTATTCTTGTTCTTGCGCATTGATATCTGGCCAATGTGTAAATCAAAAGTCGGTTTCCTCGAAGAAGCACGAAACTGGAAAGTTGAATTGAGATATGATCTTTCTTGATTGAAGAGCGAAGTGATTTACCTTCGGTCATATACTGAAAATCGTATTAATCAAGAAATGTGATCGATTCGCCTCACTGAACATGTTTCTTCTTATCACAGAAATGTGGGTGGAAACTTATTCTTTAAGTTGGAGTTAAATACGGGGCCCTCTGTAAGTTCAAACAACAACCGGAAAAAAAAAGAGTAAGCCATGTATGTCTCGTGTTAATTTCATTTTGCATGTTCATTGCCTCGGCATGCTCACACATTCATAGTTCGAACTCACTTGTATAATTGACACAACAGTATAAAATTAGTTCTCAAAATATAAAAACTTTTCTTCACACTGTTGTCCTCATTTTTAGAGTTATAGTAAATTGACACTTGAGGTGATTTTTCACACAAGTAGTCCAGTCCCTGTGGGATTGATACTTGGCTTACTTGAGCCACTTACTACTTGTTCGACCATGTGCACTTGCGTGTAGTCATCCAGACAGCCGAACAGGGATCACCCGTGGTGTGGTATGACTGGGTGGCAGTTGGAAGTGATGAGGGAAGTAACGACCCATTTTTTGTTATAACGAGTCGTTGTGTGGAGTCGTGGTGGGATCTGGTCCTCAGCCTAAGGGGGAGTAATGGGTCGTTGGATTACCCATCTTAGGAGCAAAGGGTCACGGTCACCAGTCTTGGGAAGGAAAACTAAAATATCTAGTCTATGTAATGAAATGAAACCACGACTCGTAGGATGGAATAACGAGTCATGTTGTGGCTCATGGGAAGGCTCGATGCAGATTTTAAAGTAGGAAACAACGGACGATAGAATGAATCATCTCTTAAAGAAAAAAATCATTATGACATGTCATGAGAAGTGAATCTGAAAGTGTGAAATAGGGCAGGGGGTCCAACGGATCGATACCATGAGTCGTGGTATTAGGTAACGACTCGGGGGACCGTCCATGGTTTCACCTAGTGTAGAAATTTCAGGGGTTTAATAAAGGGCATTTTCATCATTCCTAAGTCCTAGGGTCCTAATGTACATCGTTTAAGGATCAAAATTCAGTGTTTATTATGGGTAAAACCTACCCTAGGCTTATTCATATCCATGCATGCAAAGTTAGGGAATTAAGGAGGTGATAAAGCTTGGTCTTCAAGGTTTTCTATAGGGCTTTCAAGGAATGGTGAAATTTGATCTTCCCCAGGTATGTGGGGTTATGAGTGGGTGAATCCTTTCACATCCATGCCCAATCTCTTCCAAAACATGAAATTTCCTATCTAAATTCTATGGGATTTTTACCCAATGCATGAAATCTAGATTTCCCTACACGAGCTTGATCTAATTGAGTTACTATTATTGAATTATGAATTATGGAAAAGTTTTATGTTGTTTTTAATTAAAAATCATGTTTCATTTAAAAATCATGTTTCAAGTTTCATGAAAAGTTCATGAAAGTCAACGTTTATGATGAATGTTCATGTATGATAAATTATTGATGATGAATAGAATGTTTTCAAATAAACCCATGTTTATAATCATGTTTTCAAATGAATTGACTATTTTTCATGAATGTTAAGGGGTTGGGAAATGGCCACATGTTCAAGAATGATTTAGGATGTATGATATGGATGTCATGATTTATCGATTTATGATGTTGGCCAACTAAAGGGCCCTTGATTCTTGGCTAATCATGTATCTTAATAGAGATAAATGATGATAATGTTTATTTGGCCATGAATCTAAATGAATGATGTTATTGATTTATGTACGAACCTAATGTAAACCTTTTTGAGAGAAGTGTCAAGCACCGAGCAGTCCGGCATTCAAAGGACTATGTTGGAGTATCATAACTACATGCCACCATAGGATTATATTGATACTTTACAATGTTAATGATCCCCTCTTTCGTGATATCACATAATGCACATCCCTCACCTGGCAAGCCAGGGGCGACTCTGCCCATTCGAATGAGATAGTTGGGGTATCATGTAAGGCTCTACCATGATGGTGTCGGTTATGACGAGTTCTCCCATTGTTCCGCATGTTTTATGCATTATTATGTTTATGTTATTTTGGCTCAAGTGATGTTCTAATAACGTTTCTCTTATGTCTATGATATTGAATTGATTACGAATGATTTGAAAACCTTGAGCCTTATATTATACTATGATATTTGTTACACGAGCATGTTGTCCCACTCTTAAGATCTCCTATGAGCTTTTATGTATTTTGAAATGTCTGTTTTACTTGCCTTGCATACTCGGTATATTGCACGTACTAACCGCATACTCTATGATGTATAGTTTTATGATATAGGCTCCGATCTCCAGATCCTGCACCGTCAGTAGTCCATCTCAGAGTTTAGCATTCAGCTCTTTTGTCGGTCTTCATTCTCTAAGGACTAGTTGATATCAACTATCTTTTCATGTTCAGTTTCTAGACTTGCCGGGTTAGTTGGGGATGTTTTCCCATCAAACCATTTGATATGTTAGAGGCTTCAAGACTATATGTAGTACTCAGTTGTTCTATATGTAGTACGTTCTACTTACCATGTTATGATATGTTTATTCTTCCACTATATTGTTATGCTAAGTATTCCGCGATATTGATATTGAGTTAGATGTACGTTAATGTCATGGGTCAACTTGGAGTCTACCAGGGCTCCTTGTTCCGTGTTACAATCCCAGTCTATGTTTGGGTCATGACAAACTTGGTATTAGAACCATAGGTTTGAAGTATCCTAGGGTGTCTGAAAGCCGCGTTGAGTAGATTCTTTTTCATTGGTGTGAAGCGCACCACAATTCTGAAGAAGAGGCTACGAAATGTTTAGGAAATGTTTCCTTCTTTCATGTTCTATGTCATGCGATGAAATGTCTCCCTATCCTTCTAATTCGTTCTATTCACGATTGCAGAATCATGGCACCGCAAAGATGAAATGGTAGAAGGAATGGAAATGGTGACAGCCACGAGAATGACAATGCATGTTCTGCAAAATGGAAATGCAGCGGCTGCTCAAGTCAGAGTTTTCTTGAGAATGTACCCTCTAGAGTTCATCGGGTCAAAAGTAGGTGAGGACCCGCATGAGTTCGTTGATGAGATTGTGAAGATCACCCAGGTCATGGGGGTGAATGGGGTTGAATGTGCAGAGTTGGCCTCGTACCAGTTGAAAGGGGTCGCACATATCTGGTTTTGACAATGGAGAGATAGTAGGGCTGCCGGAGGATGCCCTGTCACTTGGGAGGAGTTCTATGCGGCATTTATAGAACGATTCTTTCCTCGGGAGATGAGGGAGTTTAAGGCAGCAAAATTCATGAATATTAAGTAGGGGAGGATGATGGTACATGAGTATTCTCTCGAGTTCACTTGATTATCAAAGTATACCCTAGAGTTAGTGGTTGATCAGAGGGCGCGAGTGAGCCGATTTGTTCATGGCGTGGCGAGCTATTTGGACAAAGATTGCAGGACCACTATACTCCACCAGGACATTGATTTCCCTCGGATAGTTTTATACGCCCAGCAGATTAAGGCGGCTAATATGAGGGAGAGAGAGGTCAAAAGGGCCCGGATAAATAGCCATGGGTTTACTCATAAGAGATTTTGTGGTGGTCACCTTCCTTAATTTCAGCAAAGGTTACTAGCTCCTGCACCATCATTAGCTACTGTTCTATCCAGACCCAAGGGTGATCAGAGGAGCAAGGCTTCAGGATCTAGATGCAGGGGGGCACGCAGGTAGAGTGCACCTTTCCAGCCTGGCGAAAGTGCGGCAAGAGTCATTCTGGGAGTGATTTCTCGGCTAAGATATTTATTATGGGTGCGGTAGATCCGGCCACATGCACCGAGCGTGTCCATTTGCTATACAGGATGATGATAGAGGCCGTGCACAAACTACCAGGTCAGCAGAAGATCTAGCACGTTTAGCTCCGTAGGAGCATCAACTAGTGGGGGTGGCGGACAGTGCCAAAACAGATTCTATGCCCTCGCCTCGCGTCAGGAGCATAAGATTTCACCGGATGTGGTTAGTGGTATGTTATGAGTGTTTCACCTTGATTCTTATGCTTTGTTTGATCCAGGGGCTACCTTGTCTTTTATGACACATTATATTGCTAGTAGCTTTAAAGTAAGTCCCGAAACTCTATCAGAACCATTTTCAATGTCTACTCTTGTTGGTGATTTGGTTATAGCTAGGCGGGTGTATAGAAGATGCTCGATCACTATATTGCATAAATTCACCTCCACAGACCTTGTAGAGTTATCCATGGATGGCTTTGATATTATTCTTGGCATGGATTGGATATATGCATGTTATGCTTCTGTTAATTGTTGAACCCATGCGGTGGAGTTCAATTTTTCGAGTGAGTCAGTCTTCGAGTGGAAGAGTAGTTCGGTCGTGCTTTTAGGTCATATTATTTCCTATCTTAAGGACATGAAGATGATTTCCAAGGGTTGTGTGTATCATCTGGTTAGGGTTAAGGATGTTGAGTCTGAGACCCCGACTATCCAGTCAGTCCCGGTAGTGCGTGAGCACCCAAAAATATTCCCAGATGATTTACCGGGTGTTCCTCCCGAGAGGAAAATCGATTTCGGTATTGACCTTCTTCTTGAAATGCAGCTTATATCTATTCCTCCATACAGAATGTCTCTAGCTGAACTAAAGGAGTTGAAAGAACAGTTGAAGGACCTGTTAGATAAAGGTTTCATTAGACCGAGTAAGTCCCCATGGGGTGCACTAGTTCTCTTTATCCGAAAGAAAGACGGTTCTTTACATAGGATTGATGATTTATTTGATCATCTTCAGGGTGCCAAGTGTTTCTCGAAGATAGATCTCAGATCCAGGTACCATCAGCTCAGAGTTCGGGAGAGTGACATCCCGAAGACCACCTTCAGGATGCAGTATGGTAATTATGAGTTTGTAGTTATGTTTTTTAGACTAAAGAATGCTCCTGAAGATTTTATGGATTTGATGAACAGCGTGTTAAAGCCATACCTGGACTTGTTCATGATTGTGTTTATAGATAATATCCTGATATACTCTCAGTGCGAGGAAGAGCATGCCACTCATTTGAGGGTGGTGCTACAGACTCTTAAGGATTGCCAATTATATGTCGTGCCACTGAATTTGATATTATTCTTCGCATGGATTGGATATATGCATGTTATGGTTCTGTTAATTGTAGAACCCGTGCGGTGGAGTTCCATTTTTCGAGTGAGCCAGTCTTGGAGTGGAAGAGTAGTTCGGTCGTGCTTGTAGGTCATTTTATTTCCTATCTTAAGGACATGAAGATGATTTCCAAGGTTTGTGTGTATCATCTGGATAGGGTTAAGGATGTTGAATCTGAGACCCCGACTATCCAGTCAGTCCCAGTAGTGCGTGAGCACCCAAAAATATTCCCTGATGATTTATCGGGTGTTCCTCCCGAGAGGAAAATCGATTTCGGTATTGACCTTCTTCCCGACATGCAGCCTATATCTATTCCTCCATAAAGAATGGCTCCAGCTGAACTAAAGAAGTTGAAAGAACAGTTGAAGGACCTGCTAGATAAAGGTTTCATTAGACCGAGTAAGTCCCCATGGGGTGCACTAATTCTCTTTATCCGAAATAAAGATGGTTCTTTACATAGGATTGATGATTTATTTGATCATCTTCAAGGTGCCAAGTGTTTCTCGAAGATAGATCTCAGATCCAGGTACCATCAGCTCAGAGTTCGGGAGAGTGACATCCCGAAGACCACCTTCAGGATGCAATATTGTCATTATGAGTTTGTAGTTATGTTTGTTAGACTAAAGAATGCTCCTGATGATTTTATGGATTTGATGAACAACGTGTTCAAGCCATACCTGGACATGTTCATGATTGTGTTTATAGATAATATCCTGATATACTCTCGGTGCGAGGAGGAGCATGCCACTCATTTGAGGGTGGTGCTACAGACTCTTAAGGATCGCCAATTATATGCCAAACTAAGCAAGTGCGAGTTTTGGTTGAACTCAATGGCGTTTTTGGGCCACGTGGTATCTAGTGAGTGCATAAAGGTGGATTCTCAAAAGATAAAAGCGGTGAAGAATTGGCCTAGACCGGTGCTCCCTTTAGATATTTGGTGCTTCTAAGGTATAGATGGCTAGTATCGAAGGTTCGTGGAAGGTTTCTCCTCGATTGCAACACCATTGACCAAATAGACCTAAAAGAAGGTGAAATTCCAATGGTCGGATGCTTGTGAGAAGAGCATCCAAGAGTTGAAGACTCGACTTGCCTCAACGGCGGTGTTGACCCTACCCGAGGGTACCGAATGGTTCATAGTGTGTTGTGATGCTTCAAGGATCAGAATTGGGTGTGTATTAACGCAGCATGGGAAAGTCATAACATATTCCTCGAGATAGCTAAATGTTCATGAGAAGAACTATCCGACCCATGATCTTGAATTGGCCGCAGTGTATTTGCCTTGAAGATATGGCGACCTTATTTTGTTCGGGGTCCACGTGGATCTGTTCACGGACCATAAGATCTTGAAATATGTGTTTAGTTAGAAGGATCTCAATCTTAGGCAAATGAGGTGGTTGGAGCTACTCAAATATTATGATATGAGTGTGCTTTACCATTCGGGTAAGGCCAATGTAATAGAAGATGCACTTAGTATACTCTCTATGGAGAGTGTATCCCATGTAGATGAAGGAAAGAAGGAGCTGGTAAAGGATGTGCATCGACTCGCAAGGTTGGGAGTTAGGTTGATTGACTCGATCGATGGCGGTATTGTTGTTCATATCGGATCACAATCGTCCTTGGTGACTGATGTAAAAGATAGACAAGATGAAGACCTGATTTTGGTAAAGTTGAAGGAAGCTATTCAAAATCAGAAGGTAGAGGTCTTCTCCAAAGGGGGAGATAGTGTGCTTCGGTACCAGGGTCACCTATGTGTTTCAGATGTTGATGATTTGAGGAGCTGCATGTTGCACGATGCTCATGGATCCAGGTATTATATCCATCCCGGTGCCACCAATATGTACCGTGACTTACAAGAATTCTATTGGTGGAATGGGATGAAAAAGGACATCGCAGAATTTGTAGCTAAGTGTCCAAACTATCAGCAAGTAATGGTTGATCATCAAGACCGGGAGGTGTGGTTTAGGATATCAGTATTCCTACTTGGAAGTGGGAAGAAATCAATATGGACTTTATCATAGGTTTGCCTCATACATGTCAATAATATGACTCTATTTGGGTGGTGGTAGACAGGTTGACGAAGGCCGCTCATTTTCTACCGGTCAAAATCACAGATTCAGTGGAAGGGAGCAAGTTCGGTTGTATGGACTGCCCTTGGCCATCATATAAGATAAAGGTACTCAATTTACCTCTCAGTTTTGGAGATCATTTCAAAAATGATTAAATACTCAGGTTAAGCTCAGCACACCATTTCACCTGCAAACGGATGGTCAAGCGGAGTGGACAATTTAGACTCTCGAAGACATATTGAGATCATGCGTGATTGACTTCAAAGGTAGTTGGGATGATCATTTGCCTCTCATCGAGTTTGCATACAACAATAGCTATCATTCCAGTATTCAGATGGCACCGTTGGAGGCTCTCTATGGGTGGAGATGTAGGTCGCCCATTTGTTGGTTCAAAGTTGGTGAAGTGGTGATGATAAGACCAGATTTGGTTCATGAGGCCATGGAGAAGGTTCGGTTGATAAGGGACAGGTTGAAAACTGCTCAGAGTCGCAAAAAGTCCTATGCCAACGTGAGGATAAGGGAATTAGAATTTGAAGTTAATGATTGGGTATTTATGAAGGGGTCTCCCATAAAGGGAGTGATGAGGTTTTGAAAGGAGGGGAAACTTAGTCCCCACAATGTTGTCTCGTATAGGATAGTGAGACGTGTTGGCAAGGTGGCCTATGAATTGGAGTTGCCCTTAGAATTAACTTCTGTGCATCCTATTTTCCATGTGTCGCTCTTGAAGAAGTGTTTGGGTGATCCTGCTCTAGTTGTCTTGGTGGACAGTATTAGTGTGAAAGATAGCCTTAGTTATGAGGAGGTTTCAGTGGAAATACTGGATCATCAGGATCAAAGGCTAAGAAACAAGGAAGTAGCTTCAGTTAAAGTGTTATGGAGGAATCAAAATGTTGAGGGAGCTACTTGGGAAGCCGAAGCGGATATGATGGCTAGATACCTACAGTAATTCTCTATCGGCTCAATTTCAGCTTGAGGTATCAGTTTTTGCGCAAAAAACTCTATGTAGTTTTTTTGTTCAATTCATGTGTCCAAAATTTCTTTTACATATATTGATGTGTATATGAATCATGAATTCAGTTTAGCTATGTAGTTATAATCGGAGATAGTCATTCCATTAGTTTTCGGTTAAATGATCAGTATTCGAGTGTAATGATTGCATTTCTCTGTTTTCTATAAGTTTCCAACATTAGAGGACGAATGTTCCCAAGGAGGAGATATTGTAATACCACAGAAGTGCCTAAGATTAGACCTAGGATTTCAAAATCGGAGTTGGCTGAATCTGGGAAAAAATCCCACAGAACGGATGACCTAATAGATCGTTTGTCCAACCAAAGACCTGTGGGGATCACCCGTGGTGTGGTATGACTGGGTGGCAATTGGAAGTGACGAGGAAAGTAACGACCCGTTGTTTGTTATAACGAGTCATTGTATGGAGTCGTGGTGGTATCTTGTCCTCAGCCTAAGGGGGAGTAATGGGTCGTGGGACAACCCTTCGTGAGGATCAATGGGTTGTGGTCACTAGTTGTTTGAAGGAGTATTAAAATATACAATCTATGTAACTGAAGGAAACCACGACTCATGGGATGGAAGAATGAGTCGTGGTGTGGCTCGTGGGAAGTCTCGATGTAGATTTTGAAGTGGGAAACAACGGAAGACACAACGGATCAGCTCTTTAAACAACGACTTGTCCTGTCAAGTCATGGGAAGTGAATCTGAAAGGGAAAAATGGGGCAGGGAATCCAACACATCGATACCATGAGTCATGGAATCAGGTAACGACTCGTGGGACCATCAGTTGTTTCACCTAGTGTATAAATTTCAGGGGTTTCATTAAGGGCATTTTCATCACTCTTATGTTTTAGGGTCCTAAACTACATCGTTTAAGGCTCAAAATTCAGTGTTTATTGAGGGTAAAACCTACCCTAGGCTTATTCATATCCATGCATGCAAAATTAGGGATCTAAGGAGGTGATCAAGCTTGATCTTCAAGGTTTTCTTCATTTTTTCCATTGGGCTTTCAAGGAGTGGTGAAATTTGATCATTCCCAGGTATGTAGGGTTATGAGTGGGTGAATCCTTTCGCACCAATGTCCAATCTCTCCCAAAACATGAAATTTCCTTTCTAAATTCTATGGGGTTTTTACCTAATGCATGAAAATTTTATTTCCCTACTTGGGCTTGATCTAATTGAGTTATTATTATTGAATTATGAATTATGTGAAAGTTTTATGTTGTTTTTCATTAAAAATCATGTTTCATGTTTTTAAAATCGAAATTCCCATTTACGAAAAGTTCATGAAAGTCAAGGTTTATGATGAATGTTTATGTATGATGAATTATTGATTATGAAAAGTATGTGTTCAAGCTACCGATGTTTATAATCATGTTTTTCAAATGAATTGAGTATTTTTCAAGCAGGTTAAGGGGTTGGGCAATGCCCACATATTCAAGAATGATATAGGATCTATGATATGGATCTCATGATTTACCGATTTATGATTTTGGTCGACTAAAGGGCCCTTGGTTCTTGGCTAATCATTTACTTTAATGGGGATCAATGATGATAATGTTTATTATGCCATGAATCTCAATGAATGATATTATTGATTTACATACGAGCCTAATGTGCATGTTTATTGGAGCAGTATCTAGCACCGAGTAGCCCGACGTTCGAAGGACTATGGTAGTGTGTCATAACTATGTGCCACTGTAGGATTATATTGATACGTTACAATGTTAATGATCCCCTCTTTTGTGGTGTCATATAATGCACGTCCCTCGCCTGGCAAGCCAGGGGCGACTCTGCCCACTTGAGTGAGATAGTTGGGGCATCATGTAAGGCTCTACCGTGATGGTGTCAGTTATGAAGAGTCCTCCCATTTTTCCGCATGTTTTATGCATATATGTTTATGTTACTTTTGCTCAAGTTATATTCAAATAACGTTTCTCTTATGACTATGATATTGAATGGATTATGAATTATTTGAAAACCTTGAGCCTTATGTTATATTGTGATATTTATGTCACGAGAATGTTGTCCCACTCTTAAGATCTCCTATGAGCTTTTATGTATTTTTAAATTTCTGTTTTACATGCCTTGCATACTCATTATATTTCACGTACTAACCGCATACTCTATGATGTATAGCGTTATGATATAGGCTCCGATCTCCAGATCCAGCACCGTTAGTAGTCCATCTCAGAGTTTAGCATTCAGCTCTTTGGTGGGTCTTCATTCTCTGAGGACTAGTTGATATCAACTATCTTTGCATGTTCAGTTTCTATACTTGCTGGGTTAGTTGGGGATGTTGTCCCATCAAACCATTGGATATGTTAGAGGCTTTCTGTAACAGCCCAGACCACCGCTTGTAAAAATTGTCCGCTTTGGGGCTCACCCCCTCACGGTTTTAGAACGCGTCTACAAGGGAGAGGTATCCAAGCACTTATAAAGTTCTCTTCGTTCTCCTCCCCAACCGATGTGGGATTTGCCTAAGTAAACCAGGCGTTACGTATTGCTGTCCCTAGTAACCCCCCATAGGGACTCAGCGTCCTCGCTGAGGTTTGCCCCACCACCGGCCCGACACCGGCTCTAATATCACTGTAACTGATCAAACAAATCATCTATTCTGGGAAGCGGATACTTATTCTTGACTGTAACCTTATTCAGCTGTCGGTAGTCTATACACATGCGGAGCGAG
>JACEIK010002177.1:123357-136582 GCA_018107945.1 Datura stramonium | reverse complement strand
ACTGACGCCCGTTTGGGGCGCTGCATTACTTGCCTGCAGGTACCTATAGACGAGGAGTCGATCCCTCGTGATCCTAGCCAGCACAGAGTCATCAGCTCCTATCATCCAGAGCTTTATATTTAGAGGTTTATATCACATTCTTTTGTTGTATAGTATGGGTAGGTCGGGGCCCTGTCCCGACCATCTTATCAGTATTCTTAGAGGCTTGCAGATTGTGTATATATATCTCCCTGTAGTTAGTTGTGCCGGTTGTGTGGGGCCGTGCGTATGTTTAGCTGTTTAGTATTTTTGTTTATTTTGGCCGTGTGGGGCCGTATCCAGATAGTAGTGGTGACCTTTTTGGTCACGTAGTTATTCAGCAATTGATATACCGATTTAGAGATAACTAGACAGCATGGTGGCCTTGTCGGCCCGCATAGGTTTCCCTATATGTGTTTGATTCTTGTTAGCTGATGTTATAGTAGAGGTGGCTATAGGCCCAGTAGGCCAGGGCTCTATTTACAACCGTTATATAGCCCGTTGATTTCATGAATCTGAGTTAGAGCCAGTCAGGCAACAGATGTTCTTAGGCTCAGTAGTCTAGCAGTTCAGGTCCTAATAGGGCACCAGGTGCCAGTCATACCCCCCAAGACGGGGCGTGACACTTTCAGACTATATGTAGTACCCAGTTGTTATGTATGTAGGATGTTCTGCTTACCATGTTATGATATGTTTATGCTTCCACTATATCGTTATGCTAAGTATACCGCTTTATTGATATTGTGTTAGATGTATGTTTATGCCATGGGTCGACTTGAAGTATCTCGGGGCTCCTTGTTTTGTGTTACAATCCGGTTCTACATCGGGTCGTGAAAATCTATGATGATAAAGCATGACAATGATCCTTCAGACTTTTGGGCTTGTTGTTAGTAGAAAGTTGTCTTAATATACACTAAATGAATTTAGTATAATGTAATTAGTTGAATGATAATGTCTCTTATTAGCTGAAGCAACTTAGACTAGACGAATGACATAAGATTAGTGTCTTCCATTTTTTACTAAATCGAGACTCTCATTAGCAGAGAATGTTTCCCTGAGTCAGTCAAGGACTCTCTATAACTGAGAATGTTTCCCTTAGTCAGTCAGGGACTTTCATTAGCAGAGAATGTTTCCATTAGTCAGTTAGGGACTCTCATTAACAGAGAATGTTCCCCTTAGTTGGTCAGCGACTCTCATTAGCATAGAATGTTTCCCTTAGTCAGTCAGGGACTCTCCATAGCCGAGAATGTTTCCCTTAGTTATTCGAGGACTCCCATAGCCAAGAATTTCTCCCTTAGTCTACGATAATAGTTTAGTTCATCTCCGTATGATTTCAGATTTCAGTTAAAGTCATTTTAGCAGGATTCAAATTCAATTATCCGTAGATACTCAGTATAGGGTATGATATCTGTTACAACTCCAGTTCTCAGTATATGTACAACTTATGACCCTTATGCATCAGTTTGATTA
Organism: Datura stramonium; assembly: GCA_018107945.1. NCBI lineage: Eukaryota > Viridiplantae > Streptophyta > Magnoliopsida > Solanales > Solanaceae > Datura > Datura stramonium. The sequence continues at coordinate 135,094 of JACEIK010002177.1, read as the reverse complement.
TACTTTAGTAAATGTTTTTAAATAAAAGCATCATGTAAATACATATATATATATATCTCAGACAGGGTCAATGTATTTCAGCTCAGTTATATATTCGATGATGCATTTAGTTTACTTCCTTCTTGTATACTTGCATGCTTAGTTTATTTACGCTTCCTGCGTACTTAGTACATTCCAAGTACTGACTGCATACTTTACATGCTATATCATTTCATGATATAGATTTATGTTTCCAGACTCATTCACGTGGTTAGATAAGATGCTTTTCAATCTCAGTTGCTTATGCTGAGTCCTTATCACTCAAGGACGCTATCTATGTTTATTTCACTATGTTTAAGTTTTCAGACTTTAGGAGTTTGCTAGGGGCTTGTCGCAACAACTAATTAGTGTAGTAGAGGCTTTCAAACTTGTGTAAATAGATTTAGGTTATTTATCAGAGTTTTTATTAGATTATGTCTTATGTATCAATTAGCTTCTGGTCAGTTATGTTTTCTATTAGTTGTTATTCTTATAGTGTTATGCTATGGTTATGCCATGGGTCGACTTGGGGCCTCTCGGGATTCCTTTTCCCGTGTCTCGATCCGGGCCTATGTTCAGGTCGTGACAAACTTGGTATCAGAGCATAGGTTTAGAGTGTCCTAGGGTGTCTTAAAGACGCATTAAGTAGATTTTTTTTCATGGGTGTAAGGCGCGCCAGACTTATGTCAAAGAGGCTACGAGAGTTTTTAGGAATGTTCCCTTTTATTCATGATTCTTATCGTGTGTAGAGTATGAAACTCTAATATTTCCTCTCGTGACTCGTGCTATACGTGCTCGTAGATAATGCCTCCCAGATAAGAGAATTGAAGAGAAATGGTAATGGGAGTCAGCCAGCCCCGCCAACACTAATGGATCCCATGTTTGGGCAAGTTACAGATGCAGAGCTCGGGGCTGCTTTCCCATTGTTAATACGAGACATGACCACCTAGCCTAACCGGCAGCTATCGCATCAGTGAATCCTACCAGGGAGGTGATCGCTACTAGGGTTCAAGACTTCATGAAGAGGAGCTCGTCTATGTTTGGTGGTTCAAATATGGATGGAGAGTTTAAGGGGGGTGAAATGAGGAACAAAAGGCTAAGGATCGAAGACTTTCAAATTTCCCAGAAAGGGTCGAGTAGTGGGAGTCACTCTCAATCCCAGTAGAGGTCTTTAGCTCAGGTTTAGGGTAACAAGCCTAGGGTGAGGGAGATTACTTCTCCAGTTTGCAGAAACTACAGAAAGAACCAGCGAGGAAGGTTGTTGGTGGGTTCAGATGTTTTCTTCTATTGTGGCCGGCCCGACCATAAACACAGAGATTTCCTAATAGCCAAACGGGGAAAATGTAGGGCCTCGGTCATCTCTTCTGCAACCTTGTCAGGTCACTCAACTTGCATGAAATGTGGAAGGAACCACCCTAGAAACTGTTTGCTTGGTAAGGAAGGATGTTTTGGAACTGGTCAGTCGGGCTATAAAATAAAGAATTGCCCTCTAGCCAGACGTGAGAATACTTAGTCCACCATCCCAGCAGCTCTGGCAGCTTGCCCACCTTAGGCAGGCACAATGTCTAGTACAACTGGTAGACATCTCCAAACATAGGCATAGGTATGTTATGAATTTCTCGTATTACTCTTTGAATGTGGCTAGCCCAGAACCCCAGTATTGAACAAGAAGCTCTCGTGATTTTTGTTGAGAAGAGATTGTCGATGTATGGTGCGAACAACTGTGAGTATGAGGTCTGCAATGAATGTTAAAGGTGGAGGAGACGTCAAGATTTAGAAGTGTAGCCCCAACCTTAAGAAAGATTTAGGATCCTTAGAATGATGGCTTAAAGCAAAGGGGTGGGGGGATGGCAAGTTTGTGAGACAAGTCAAATCTTGAGTATGCTAGTAAGGGAGTTCCAGCTCAAAAAACAGTGGTTTGCCAATCCCTTCAAGTTCAAATAATTCCTCTTGTATTTTAGTTGAAGCTATACTCTACCCATTCTTATGTTCAGACTCCCAGAACTTCTAGATAACCGTTTCAGACAACAATGCTAGTGTTACGCTATGAATCCTTAAGTCTTATCTTCATGTTATAAACCAGTTGTGTGTGTTAATTCATGCCTTATAGTATGTTCAACTCGAATTCAATTTTTAGAAGTTGCTTTAGTAGCTCAGTAGAAGAGGGTACCTCATGTATGTGCTCAGTTTTAGATGTCATGAATGACTCATGCTCATAAATCCCTTACTTTCAGTTAGACCAAATATCATGAATTCTAGCTCAGTATCAGGAAGCGATTTGAGAATGATGGCTCAATCCGTATCAACTTAGTGCAAGTTAGAGGGAAAAAATCCTTCTTAGTGTTCCATGTAGTTCTATGTTAGTTTCATGTCTTTCAGTCCCTCTCACAGCTTAGCATGCATGTATGATATAGATATTTAGTTCAAATATGTAAGATTATTCTGGAGTCAGATACTCCATTAGTTTCAATTGTGAATATTCAGTACTTGGGATATCAGTTCTTTCCTTAGTTTTCATCCTGTTTAGCCCACATTCGATGACGAATGTTTCTAACGGGGAGATATTGTAACACCCCGAATGTTCTTAAGAACAGACCTCAGACTCAAAAAAAGAATTCAGGAGGAAAGTGGGATTTAACCTCATAACAAGTCATGGTACGACTTGTTAGGTGACCCAAACAGACGTGGTCTGAGTCGTGGCAAGCAATCAAGAGGTGCAGGCGAAGTACAGTGACAACGAATGACCCGACGAGTCATTAGGAAGGCAACGACTCGTTACAGCGGTCATCGAAAGGATGCCAGAGTCTCGAGGCAGTGGTGACAATGAGGGGAAGGGACGAGTCATCATATCAAGTAACGACTCTTCATGTTAGTCGCGGGAAGGAAGAGCAGGATGTTGGACTTTAGTGATAATAGAAGGGGTAACGAGTTGTTAAGTCAGCTAACGACTCGTGAAGTCAGTCTTCGGCAGATTCGATAAATTTTTAAGAAAAGTTCCAGTGCACTACAAGACTTGGAACCATGAGTTATTGTCAACCCCACAACTTGTGGAATGCCTCGTGTGGACTGGAAAATGAATTTTTCTGGTGAAGCGCCAATAAGTATGGTGTATATCCTAGGACGCTGCCTCACATCGGTGACATATCGGCGGCTAATGCTTTTAAGCGGCGTGTCGCCAGTTGTTCGCTGATGTCACCTGCAGCTTATAATCATTGAACCTAATTTTTTTCCTTTTTTTGTTCTGTATTTAAAAATATATGCATAATCCTAACATGAGTTTGCAACATCATGTATATCTCCCTGCAATCTCATCAAGGCTAATCATCAATGCACACCAGCAACACACAAGTTCGGTTTGGGTTAGAAAGAATGGAGGAGTATTACGTGTCTTTCAAGGAGAAGTGATCCATTCATTTAGAAGCCCAATTTGAAGTGGACTCTTTCAAAAATGCCTTCCCGGATATCTACAACCAGATTGGGATGCGCGACTGGGGTCCATTCACCATACCAATTGACCCATATTTTCCAAAATTATTGTGGGAATTTTACGCCTAATACAGGGCCTGGTAGCTACTCCTAAAGCAGAAGGGCCACACAGAAACATTACCGTGCCTCTCGTCGGTTTGGGTGCATGATCAGGAAGTACCTATAACTCCATAGTCAATCGATTTTCTTTACCAGGATAAGCCGATCCAATCACATTCCACATTTTGCAAGAAGCCTTCATTATAACGCGCAAGTCCTAATTGATTTTAACTGCAACCGCTCTACATTAGTGCCGAATTACATAAAGGCAAGCCTATGGGTCAAGTTGTGTGCATGAAGATTTCTTTTGGGAGAGTGAGCGTGATTATCTCTTCCAAAAAATACCTTGTGTGTATTTAGTGATTTCATGATAAAAGAATAGGGATTCTCCTTTCTGTGAGTGGCATCATCCCTTTTGGAGGATACAAGTGCATTTAGAGTTAATGTGTGGATAGGGCATGAGAAGTGTAAGCTGTAAGGCAAGTTTTGAATGTACACTGATTATGAATTGAGATGATATGTGTATTTCATTGATAAGAAATGCCTTTGTTTCACAAAATGAATCCTCTCATGAACCATGTTTTTGAAGGGTTGTAGCCTCTTGAAATATCTTCATTGTTTTTGTTTTTAGTGGAATTTTCTTCTCTTTTCCAGTGAGATTGGTGAGCATTTTTGGGTTTTCATAGATAGGTGGTTATTGATGTTTAAACTTGTGAGGAGTGGCATGTTTTTGTACTGATAAGAATTACATTACTTGAGGACAAAAAATGGTTCAAGTTTGGGAGTTTGATGAGTTGGTTCATACTCCTTAACGTGCATTGAAGTTGAATCCCAAAATGTCCTCTTAACTCGCGCTTTATTCATTTTAGTGAAAAATATACCTCCAAGATGAGGAAATAGAAGGAGAGCTGGCAATTCCAACTGACCTGCCCCACCATCTCCAGCAGCCCCTAAGGACGACCAAGTGCCCATAGCAGAATTTTGAGCGAAAATCCAGCTACTGGCTCAGACGGTGACTAACTAAGTGAACCAGCAGGTGGTTCCAATGGAAGTAAATGGATATGCAATATCTTCTAGGGTTAGGGACTTCACTTGAATGAACCNAGCTTCCGCATTCCAATTTTGTGGATAATAAGCCATCCAATGGAAGTAAATGGATATGCAATATCTTCTAGGGTTAGGGACTTCACTTGAATGAACCCTTTAGCTATTCATGGATCTGAGGTGGGAGAGGACCCGCAAGAGTTTGTAGATGAGGTGCGGAAGATCACTCGGATTATGGGTGTTAGTTCTATTGAGAGTGATGATCTAGCTACCTACTAGTTGAAAGGGGTGGCTCAGATTTGGTACAACTAATGGAAGGGAGGGAGGCCAGCAGAAGCAGGGCCAATAGGGTAGGATAAGTTCATGACCGCACTTCTAGACAAATTCTTTCCTCAGGAATTGAGGGAGGCCAAGGTTGTCGAATTCATGAATTTAAAGCAGGGTAACAGGATGGTGGAGGAGCATGCGTTGGAGTTCACTTGGTTGTCGAGGTATGCTCCAAAGATGGCAGCCGAGCCAAGGGCTGGAGTTTTAGTCTTAGTACTTAAAGGGTGTAGAACCGCGATGCTAATCAAGGACATTGACCTCTCCAGCCTCATCATTCATGCCCAGTAGATTGAGGAAGAGAAGTTGAAGGATATTGAGCACGAGAACAAGAGGTCTAGAATAGGTCAGTCATAATATGGACACCAGAGGTCCGACAGTAGTAGTAAACAAAGCAGCAACAACAGAGGACTCCAACACCCACATTAGCCAGCGCCCCTACTTTTTGGTCCCACAAGGATCGAAAGGGTGGAGAATTTGGCTCTCAGTCCGAAAGTTACAGTTCCAGCAACTGTTACCCAGTTTCTCCTAGGTTTGGCAAGAACCATCCAGGTGAATGTCGTATGGGCAAGGAGGGTTTTTTCAGATATGGGCAGTTGGGTCATAGGCTAAAGATGTATCCATCAGCAGGAAGGGGGAGAACTCAATATACCACTTTAGCAGCCCCAGAAAGACATCCGACTTAGAAGGGTAATACTTCAGGTACGAATGGCGGTCAACACCAAAACCGTTTTTATGCTTTGTCCTCTCGTCAGGATTTTAATGTGGTCATGAGTATGATATATATTTTCCACCTAGATGTATATACCCTACTATATCTAGGAGCCACACTATCGTTCGTGACTCCTTATGTAGCTATTCAGTTTGAAATCAGTCTAGAAGTCCTTTCGGAACCATTCTAAATCTTTACCCTAGTTGTAGAGACAACTAGAGCCAGTCGGGTATATAGAAACTGCCAGTCTCAGTGTTGAGTAAAGTTATTCCAGTTAATCTATTAGAGCTAGACATGGTTGATTTTGATCTCATTCTTGGCATGGATTGGTTACATTCCGGTTTTCCTACAGTAAAATGCAGAACTAGAGTCATCAGGTTTCAGTTTCCCAATGAGCTAGTCTTAGTCGGGAGAATGTTCGTACCATGTCAAGGGTAGAACCATGAAAGTGTGATATCACCAGTAAAAGGGCCATTTGGGCCAGGGAATAACAAGAAAGGATCCCGACATACCAACGGTGGCACGTAGTTCATGAGATCCCAGGCTTAACCTAAGCCCTGAACCTACTTGGTGTTCGATACTACTCCCAAAATATAAATAATGCTTATAATAATACATTCATGAGTTCATGGGATAGTTAAATCATGATAATGGTAAACATTCTTGAACATATGTGAACTAGCCATGACATGAGGCCCGTGAGTCGACCAAAAAAAATAATTAATGAATAATAAGATTCATACATAATTGTAGATCATGTACATATCTTGAATTTCATAAAATCATACTGGGTAGTAAAAAATAAATTAATAATTTAAATCCTAAATCATGTTGGGCTTATCAAAACATCAACGAATCAATAGATCATAAATCGATTCATCATGGGGCATACATAATTAAGATTAATTGCTTAGAAAATCAAAATCAACAATATTATAATCAATTTAACACAAAATTCGATCAAAATCCATAGATTATGGTAATATTTCAAAATCACAAAACCCACAATTTAAATCATTAGAAATTATATAATCAAGTACAAAACCCCATGAGTTTTTTTGATAAATTGTAAGTAGAATCATAGAGTAGGAGCATGGGTGTTGAAATAATTCACCCATTGAGAACCATACATACCCGGAAGCACTTGATTCTTAAGATGGAATTTAGAGAAATTGGGGAAGAACACATTTAATCACGTTCTAGAATCCTCTCTATACTCTTGCATGTATGAATGAGGCTTAACAGGGACTAAACCCCCTTAAAAGACCCTATTCAAACCTTAAAATGACATAGTTTAGACCTTAGGAATTTAGAAATTATGAAAACACCGTTACTAAAAATGTAAATATTTTCTAGTTGCTAGTCCCCATAAGGGACCTCATGAGTCGTTGCTAGGTGGCACGACTCGTGGCCCAAATTCGTGATGCTCACTGCCCAAACTCCCTCAGGGGACCCCACGAGGGGCCAACAAATCGTGGTGGCTGACCACGACTCGTGGTCACCACCCATGACCCCCACCACCCAAAAATCTTTACCAACCATAAACCCCAACCCACGGGTGACCTCACAAGTCGTGAGGTCTGACCACGCCTTGTGGTCAAGCTCGTGGCATCCTCCACCTGAGCCTACCAACCTTGTTGACCACGAGTCACCTCACGAATCGTGGTCACTCCCCACGACCTACCTCACGTGTTATCCTGAGATCTGGTGTGAATTTCCAGTTTTTCTCCGTTTTGACTCCCAGGTCTGATCCTTGGGTTCCCGGGGTATAACAATATCTCCCCCTTGGGTACATTTGACCTCGAATGTTAGAAACACACAGAAAATTCATAAACAAGCTATCACCATATACAAATACTGATCATTTAAGCCAAAAACTGACAGAATGACTACCTCCAAAAAGAACTACATGGCTAAACTGAATTCAGAGACTACATACATATACCATAAAATAAAACGAACTTGTATGCATGAAATGAACATGAAAACTAATTAGAGGTTTAGGGCAAAATCTGATACCTCAAACTGAAACTAAGTTGGTAGAGAACAGGTGTGGGTATCTGGCCATCTTATCTGCTTCGGCTTCCCATGTAGCTCCTTCAATATGTTGATTTCTCCATAATACTTTAACTGTAGCTACTTCTTTGTTCCTCAGCCTCCGAAACTAACGATTCACGATTTCCATTGAAATTTCTTCATAGCTGAGGCTATCCTTTACACCAACCCTATCCACCTGGACTACTAAAGCTGGATGGCCCAAGCACTTTTTCAAAAGTGACACATGAAACACAGGATGAATTGAAGATAACTCTGAGGGAAAGTCCAAATCATACGCCACCTTACCAACTCTCCTCACAACTCGGTAGGGGCCAACATAGCGGGGAATAAGTTTCCCCTTCTTCCCAAACCTCATGGCTCCCTTCATGGGAGATAGCTTTAGAAATACCCAATAGTCCACCTCATACTCCAAATCTCTTCTCCTCTCATTGGCATATGATTTTTGATGACTCTGAGTGGTTTTCAACCGATCGCTTATCAACTGAACCTTCACCATCGCCTCTTGAACCAAATCTATCCCTATCATAGCTGCCTCATAAACCTCAAACCATCAGATGGGAGATCTTCACCTCCGCCCATAGAGAGACTCGAACGGTGCCATTTGGATGTTGGAGTGATAATTGTTATTATAAGAAAACTCGATTAAGGGAAAATGATCATCCAAATACCTTTAAAATCTATAAAACATGCCCTTAACATGTCCTCAAGAGTCTGTATTGTTCGCTCAGCTTGGTCATCCGTTTGCGTATGAAAGGCTATACTGAGCTTGACTTGAGTCCCAAGTCCCTTCTGAAAAGACCGCCAAAACTGAGGGGCAAACTGAGTACCTCTGTCTAAAATAATATACAAGGGCACTCCATGAAGTAGAACAAACTCCCGAATATACAACTTGCATAATCATTCGCTGAATCCGTGGTCTTGACCGGTAGAAAGTGTGCAGCCTTGGTTAACCTGTCCACAACAACCCAAATGGAGTCATACTATCTCCGAGTGCGGGGCAAACCTGTTATAAAGTCCATGTTGACCTCTTCCCACTTTCATGTGGGAATGTTGATATCCTGAAGAACGCCTCCCGGCCTTTGATGCTTGACTTTCACTTGCTGACAGTTTGGACATTTGGCTACGAACTCCGTAATATCCTTCTTCATACCATCCCACCAATAGATTTCTCGCAAGTCCCGATACATCTTCGTGATCCCAAGTGGATAGAATATCTGGTACCATATGCCTCATGTAATATCCGAACCCTCAAATTATCAATGTCCGGAACACATAGTCGACCCTGTTATCGTAGCACACCATCTTCCCCTTGGAATAAAACCTCCACCTTTTGATTCCGAACCACTTTCTTTAGAATCCTAAAAATTGGATCTTCATCTTGCTTATATTTTACATCAACCACCAAGGACGATTCAGACCCATTTTGCACAATAACACCGCCATCAGTCGAGTCGAACAATGTAACTCCCAATCTTGCGAGCCGCTGGACATCCTTCACTAACTCCTTCTTTCCCTCATCCACGTGGGACACACTCCACGTAAAGAGACTACTAAGTGCATCAGCCACCACATTAGCCTTGCACGAGTGGTAAAGAACACTTATATCGTAGAATTTTAATAACTCCAACCACCTCCTTTGCAGAAGATTGAGATCTTTCTGCGTGAACACATATTGCAAGCTCTTGTGATTCGTGAATACATCCACGTGGACCCCATACAAGTAATGCTTCCATATCTTCAATGCAAACACCATCACAGCCAACTCAAGATCATGGGTCGGGTAATTCTTTTCGTGAAATTTCAGCTGTCGAGAGGCATATGATATTACTTTCCCATGTTTCATCAAAACACATCCCAGTCTGACTCTCGAAGCATAAAAATATACAACAAAGCCATTCGTACCCTCGGGTAAAGTAAGCACTGGTGCTAAAGTGAGTTTGGTCTTTAATTCGTGGAAGCTTTCCTCACAAGCCTCTGACAATTGGAACTTCACCTTCTTCTGAGTCAACTTGGTCAAAGTGCCGCAATAGATGAGAAACCCTAAAAACATCTATGGCAGTAACCTACTAGGCCCAAGAAACTCCGAATTTTTGAAGGATGCACCGGTCTAGGCCAATTCTTCACCGCCTCGATTTTCTGAGAATCTACTTTTATGCCCTCACTTAATACCACATGGCCTATATACGCCACCGAGTCCAACCAAAACTCACATTTGCTCATCTTTTCATACAACTAACAATCCTTGAAGGTCTGAAGCACTATTCGCAACTGAGCAGCATGCTCCTCCTTTCTCCGAGAGTATATAAGAATGTCATCAATGAAAACAATCACGAATATGTCTAGATATTGCTTGAACACCTTGTTCATCAGGTCCATAAAAGCTGCAGGAGCAGTGGTTAGTCCAAAAGAAATAACAACTAATTCGTAGTGACCATACCGAGTCATGAAAGTAGTTTTCGGGAAGTCACTTTCCCAAACTCTGAGCTGGTGATATCGGGACCTTAGATATATCTTTGAGAAATACCTGACACCCTGGAGTTGGTCAAATAAATCATCAAACTTGGGCAAGTGGTACCTATTCTTGACAGTGACCTTATTCAGTTGTCGATAATCAATACGCCTCTGAAGGGATCCATCGATCTTTCGAAAAAAGAGAATCGGTGCACCCCATGGAAACGTGCTCGGTCTAATGAAACCCTTTTCCAACAAGTCCTTCAACTATTCCTTTAACTCTTTTATCTCGGCGGGAGCCATCCTGTAAGGAGGAATGGAGATAGGTTGTGTATCAGGAAATAGATTAATTTCGAAATCAACTTCCCTCTCCGAAGGAACACCTGGAAAATCATTGGGGAAAACTTCTGGATACGCACACACCACTAGAACTGACTGAATAGTCGAGGTCTCGGAATCTACATCGTAAACCCTAACTAGGTGGTACATGAAACCCTTAGAGATCATTTTCCTGGCCTTGAGGTAAGAGATAAAGTGACCTACAGGTACCGCTGAACTACCCCTCCATTCTAAAGCTGGTTCACCCGGAAAATGGAACTCCACTGCTTGGGTTCTATAGTTAACCGAAACATAACAAGCAAACGAGCAATTCATGCCCAGAATAATATCAAAATCAGTCATAGCTAATTCTACTAAATATGCAGTAGTGACCTTATGTAATACTGTAATGGGGCAACCTCTATATACCCGCCTAGTTACAACTGAATCACCGACAGGAGTAGACATAGAGAATGGTTCTGATAAAATTTCAGGACTAACTCTAACGCTACTAGAAATGTAATATGTCACAAAAGACAATGTAGCTCCTAGATCTAAAACATCATAAGCATCAATATGTAAGACTCACAACATACCCGTGACCACATCTAGTGAAGCCTCCTGCTCCTGGCGAGGCACTGGGGCGTAAAACCTGTTTTGGCGCGGACCACCTGCTGAACTAGTAAAAGCACCCTGTTTAGGGGGTCGTGCTACTGGAGCGGTAGAACTGGCTATATGGCAATCTCTAATCCTGTGTTCGGGCTTTCCACACAAGAACCAAGCATCCGCACAGACCAGGCACCTCCTGGGATGATTCTTGCACACTTCGGACAAACTGGACAAGTGCGCTCCACCTACATGCTACCATGATCCCACGATCCTGTAGCCCTGCTCCTATGGTCTCCCCTGAACATGGATGGCATGCTGGCTGATGATGGAGCTAGAGCAATGGACCTGTGCTAGGTCTGCTGACGTGGTCCACCCCCTGACCTGGCTAGAGAAACCCCGTAGTTGTCTGTCCTGGGCCTCTTGGCCTCTCTCTGCCTCCTGTAGATCGACTCCATCTACTGCGCATGTAATAAAATATGGGGAAAATCAATATCCTTATGAAGCATGGTTGTTCGTCCGTTTGAATGACTACACGCAAGTACACGTGGTCGAACAAGTAGTAAAATGGCTCAAGTAACCCAAGTATCGATCCCACAGGGACTGGACCAAGGTAACAATCTAATCAAGTGTCAATAAACTTTAACTCTAAAAATGCAGACAACAATGTAAAGAAGATTT
>JACEIK010002177.1:0-45371 GCA_018107945.1 Datura stramonium | reverse complement strand
TAGTAGACCCAGATGACTAAGTCAGCAAACTTCCTCCCAGTTAAAACTACAAACTCAACTGAGGATTATTCTAGGCTTTATATAAAAGAGTTGGTCTGAATTCATGCGTTTCCATTATCCATTATTTTAGATAGACGACCCGAGTTCACCTCTCATTTCTGGAAGTGATTTTAGAAGGTACTCGGTACCTACGTCAAGCTAAACACAACTTTTCACCCGCAGACAGATGGACAAGCTGAGAAAACTATACAGACCTTAGAAGATATGATGACAACATGTGCGACTAATTTCAAGGGAAGTTGGGATTACCACTTGCCTCTCATCGAGTTTACGTACAACAACATCTACCACTCTAGTGTCCAGATGCCCCCTACGAGGCATTATATGGTAGGAGGTGTAGATCTCCTATAAGGTGGTTTGACGTTGGTGAAGCTACTCTAATCAAGCTAGACTCAATCCATGAAACTATGCAGAAAGTACAACTTATCCAAGAAAGATTGAAAATAACTCAGAGCCATCAGAAATCTTATGCTGATGTGAGGAGAAGAGAATTAGAGTTTGCAGTGGATGACTGGGTCTATCTAAAAATTTCACCTATTGAAGGGGTGATGAGATTTGGGAAGAAGGGATAACTCAGTCCGAGAAATGTGGGACCCTACAAAATTTTGAAGCGAATTGGCAGTTTGGCATATGAGTTAGGATCCTTGACCATCAAGTTCATAAGTTGAGAACAAGGAAGTCGCTTCGGTGAATGTTTTGTGGATGAACCATCTAGTTGAGGGAGCCACATGGGAAGCAGAAGCAGACATAATGGCTAGATACCCTCACTTATTTCCTTCTAGCTAAGTTCCAACATTAGGTACTAAATCCCTCCTTAGTACTCTATTCAGTTCTGTACTCATCAGCTCTATTTAGATTTTCTATGTGCATTCTTGTTGCATCAGCTCTGTTAGTATAGTTTAGTCAGCTAGGAGTCAATTACTCCTTTAGCAACTAGATTATAGCTTAATATTGGGAATTGCAACTCTTTTCCCCAGTTTTTCAGAAGTTTTAGTCTTCATTCGAGGAGGAATGGTTTTAAAGGGGAGATCTTGTAACACCCCAAAACATTCCTATGTCAAACTCAGACCTTACAAGAAAAATCAGGTGAATCTAGAAAATTTTATTGTAGAATGACCTAGAAAAAGGATCGTGGTCTGATCGACCGGGCTTTTGTCTGAGTCATTGTCAGCTTAGAAGATTTTCTTCGGGGGAAACAACAAGGCATAGGAAGACTCGTTGGAAGGAATAACGAGTCGTCCTTTCTTGCATTGGATCCCTGTTCAGCGGTCTACCGAATTTTTCCCAGAGGCAAGGAGTGGAACCAACGGCTCGTGGTTCATACCAACGAGCTATTTCTATCACCCGTAACTAAGTCCCAGGCCCCAACACTGTTGACAACGAGTCGATGCAACTACCAATTGGTTATACCAATGAGTCATTATGTTGTCCGTTGTCTTAGGGCCAAATTTTCCCCACTAGTGACAACAAGAAGTACAAATGCTCATAAGTTGTTGCCACCAGTCGTGGTATCCTCCTGTGGTCCCATTCCAGTGAGCATGATATTTGGACACAGGACTAACGGTTGGTTCCAATGATCTATGGTTTTGACCAACGACCCGTTCTGTGGCTCGTTGGATCCTATTTGGAATATTTCCAGATCTTATTCCCGGGTTATTTTTGTAACTTCTTAGCCTCTTTATCTTAAAACCCCATCATATTGGACTCATTTAGGAGGGAGTTAATGGGGTAGAACAACATTTTTCCCTTCATTCTACTCCTCCCTTCAATGTCTAAAGCATAGAAAATAGTCCGGAAGCAACAAGAGCAGAGCTAGGGCATTCGACATCTTCATTGATTTCTCCTCAGATTTTCAAGAGATTCTCTCAGGGGTTTCCATCACCAGGTATGTGAGAATTCAACAAGGGAATATTTCTTCCCTTGTGTCCCTAAAAACCTTGTATAATTTCTTCTCTATCCATTATAGCCTTGTAGCTTCGAAATGTGAAAAGTTTTCAGACTGATTTCTTTGTGGATTTAGAGGGAATATTTCTCATGATTTTGGATTTCTTATTTATTTCCTAATTCTAGAAATTGTGAAAGATTGCAGCAATTAGCATAATTCAGCCCTAGTCACGGCTCACTAGAAATTAGAACCTTGTGGGTTGAACTATCTGTAGCATGGTTCCATCAGTTTTGGAATGCATATGTATTTAATTTATGTAAAAATCTCAGTCAGAATCATGTCAATCTAGTCTCAGTCAGATTTTTAGCAACTTCAATGTTGTCCAGAAAAACTTCAACTGATCAATTTGACTATAGTTAATCCTTGAGGTGTCTGTGATACCTCCCAATTATCAATATCAGACTCAATATCAGATTTTAATGGTGCTTTAGGCGGTCATGACACCACATGACCCAAAAATGCTATCGAGTTTAACCAAAACTCACATGCTGAACTTAACATACAACTGACTATCCTTCAGAGTCTGTAGCACCACCCACAAATGAGTGGCATGCTCCTCTTATCTCTGAGAGTATATGAGAATATCATATGAAAACAATCATGAACATATCCAAATATGGCTTGAACACCCTGTTCATAAAATCAATAAAAACTACAGGGGCATTCGTTAGTCCAAAAGACATAACTACAAATTTGTCGTGTCCATACCAAGTCCTGAAGGTTGCCTTCAGAATGTCACTCTCCCGAACCCTGAGCTTTTGATACCCAGATTTGAGGACTATCTTTGAAAAGCACTAAGCACCCTGAAGCTGGTCAAAAAAGTCATCAATTCTGGGGAGAGGATACCTGTTCTGTAATACCCCGGAAGCCCTAGATCAGACCCAAAAGTTGTAACAGAGATAATTGAAAATTTTGCACTTGGTTATAGAATGAGTCATTTTGTGAGCCGTGGGGGAGACCACGAGTCGTGAGGTGACTCTTCGTAAGGTTCCGGTCTTGGGTTGCATTGTTTTGAAATCTGAGGTCCCCACGGACCTGACCACAACCTGTGGTCAGTCCCCACGACTCGCTGAGTCAGCCGTGGGAAAGGGACTAAGGAGAATGAAGGGGGTCTTGCAGTGTATCCTATGGAAGGTCTCCATGAGGCGTGCTCAGTCACCATGGTTCGTGGGATGGGTCGTGTGAAGCAGGAATTCAATGGTCTGAGGATTAATTGTAGTGGACTTCACGATTGATGTGACGACTCGTGTATGTTGGTAACGACTTATTAGGTCCCTACTATCCTTCCATTTCCTGATCCAGATATCCACAACCACTTTGAACTGGTATGAGGCTAGATCAGTGCTCTCTTCCCCTGACAACGCCATGATCTGGGTGATCTTTAGAATTTCATCAATGAATTCATGTGGATCTTTGCACACCCGCGACCCGAGAAACTCCTGAGGGTTCATCCTTAGAAAATCTCTGACTCTCACTGCTGGTGCATTCCTATTCTAGGGGACATGTGCTATAGCCTATTGGTTGACCTGGGCGGTCAAAGCCTAAGCTAAAATCTGAATGGCAGCCCTAAACTCTGCATGGGCAACCTATTCGGGCACATGATCCTCGGGATATGGTAGGGCTTTCTGGTGCCTGTCACACCCTGAGACTAAACCATGGACGTAACATGGTACTTGAAGTCACAATGACCCCAAGTCAACCCCTGGTCTATCATACACAGACATTCTGAGTAATTAAATATGGCGGAACCTTTGAAATAACAGCATAAGACCATTTGAGAAAATAAACTAGAAGAAAACTTTAAAATTTAACACATTTGAAGTTTGAAATTAACTCTATGTCTGAAAGCCTTCTAACTAATGAGTTGCTGGGACAAACCTCCAGCTAACTCTAACTAAAAATAATAACCAACTGAAGAAAGTAAAACAAGGCCCTCAAATGATAAGTACTCACGCTTCGATTGCAGCAGAGAAGGATATGAATCGCAATGGCTAACGATGCTGAGTCTGGGAACCTGCAGCTGTATAATGAAACAATACATCATAAAAGTATGCGTCAGTACTTTGAATGTACTGAGTAAGTGGGAGAAAGCATAACCGAAATACAATGTCTTAACTGATAAGAAATGAAATGGACAAAAAGTAAACTGAACTGAACTACTGATGTAAACTGAAATGGTCAAGATGACCCTATTTGATGGTCAAAGACATGCCCTAAGTCTAAAATACTAAGTCTGAGAGACCATGCTTAACTGATCTGAACTGAACTAAACTGTCAAAACTGAGGCTAAACTGAACTGACTAGTGGGAGAGTCTCTAACTGACATATAACCACGTGAGCTAGACGTGGAATCTGATGTATACACCCCACCAGTAGGACCCAATATACCTTTTCAGGGTATAAAGGCATGAACTGGATGATCACAAAAGTCTGTGGCCAATCAGGCCGAGTAATACTGTAACCTACGTTGGCAATGTAGTTTTGGGAATATGGGTGCACTGGAACCCTGGCCTGCTTGGTGCTAAGTCCTACTCCCACTGGAAAACCTAAACTGAACTACTAGGCTGATAGCTCGAAACTGGGGTCCAAGACTAGTCTAGGACATATAACTTAAGGTACCCTGACAGTCTTATCGGACCAAATTCTTAAACTGAGTCTAGACTGGTCAGAGCTTCTTATCTAGAAGTATCGTAACCGTCTACGAACAACTATAAACTTAACTGGGGTCTTGGGGCTGGTCAGAGCTATATATATATATATCTAAAAGTCATTACTGCCTAATGGACCAATAAACTATATTTTGAGTCTGATTCTGATAACTGGAAGGCACCACTGACACCTCGGGAAAAGACTAAAGTCAAACTGATCAGTTGACACTTTCTGTAGTTTTGAGGAGGTTCTACATTCTTACTGAACCAAACTACTAAGCAGTTAATAGAGAACACAACTTATTCCAACAACGCGGGAATTGCATAATATGGCGAAATTTCAAGAATTTAAAGGGAGTCTCATCCAACAAGGGTAAAATCATTATCCTCGATAGAATAATTGCTCACATAGATATATAATAAGAATTACTAGGAAATTCCACCCAAAACATACTTTGCAAAATAGATTGAATTTATTATGCAATAATCTTTACTAAAAAATTTAGGGCTGTAAATCATCTTTGGAAAGAACAAAAACAATTTACTTATTAATTGATGAAGATCAGATGAATATTAAACATGGATAATAACCCCATTGCAAATGACGAAAACCCAAATGAAAATCTCTTCATATTCGAAAATCTCAAGGCGAAACTTATAGGGAAATTATGGGAGGATTTTGGAGGACACAAGGAAAGGACAATTCCCTTAATAAATTTCCACAAACCTGGCTGAAAATTCCCCGAAGAAGAAGACCTGAACTGCTGCAATGAGAGAAAACCCTAAGACTGCTAGAGAGTTTCTTGAGAGACTTAAGACAGATTTTCTGAGAGTAAACATGAGAATGAGGGGAGGAACCGTCCAAACCCTCAAATAAGTACGAATTTAGGTCCAAAACGATGTAGTTTAGAGCTAAGGAAAATAGAAAATTACAAAATAGCCCTTAGAAAATCATTGTAAAAAACTGCTAGCTGACCCTAACGGGTTACGTAACGAGTCGTAGTGGCTGGCCATGATTCGTGGTCACCCCTGTTGAGTACACTGTCTGAGTCCTCAGCATGTCACCACGAGGGACCCAACGAGTCTTGGTGACTGACCACGACTCATGGTCACCATTCGTGAACCTCACTGCCTCACTTCTGAAATTCTATAAAAGGCTTTATAACGATTCACTTAACGAGTTGTTTCCACTGATGACGACTCGTGGTGAAACACGTTAGATAAACTTCCTAAAAACCGACTAAGGCTAGTAACGGGGGACATTACGAGTCATTACAGGTGACCGCAACTCATTGTCTCCACCCATCAAGTACATCGCTTCTCATTTTACAATACTTACTCCTTCTCACAACTGACCTAACGAGTTGTTGTGTCTCATAACGACCAGTTAGGTGAGTCTTCCTGTAGCATTTTTGTAGCTATTCCAGATTTTATTATTTAAGTCCCAACTATATATTTTGGGTTTCTGGGGCATTACGATATCTCCCCCATGAAAACATTCATCCTCGAATGTTAGCAAACATACAGGAAAGCAGAGAATAATAATCAAAGTTCCAGATACTATCCATTTAACAACAAAACTGACGAAACGACTACCTCCGTTTCAAAATACATAATTGAGTTGAATTCTCTTTTCATACATACACTCAAAAACATAAAAGAGACTTGAACACCTGAACTGAGTAATGAAAACTAACTTGAGTTCTAGGGGCAAAACTAATATCTCATGTTGTGCTACAGCTAGTAGGGAACAAATGCGGGTATTTGTCCATCATATCTGCTTCAGCCTCCCACGTAGCTCCTTCAACCTGATGATTTCTCCATAAAACATTGACTGAAGATATCTCCTTGTTCCTTTGTTTACGAATCTGACGGTCAAGGATCTAGACTGGTACTTCCTCATATGAGAGACTATCTTTTATTCCTACACTGTCCAATGGCACCACTGAGGTTTGATCTCCGATGCACTTCTTCAAAAGTGACACATGGAAAACTGGGTGCGCATCTGCTAGTTCTGATGGTAATTTTAGCTCATAGGCTACATTGCCGATACGGCTAAAAATTCTATAAGGTCCCACATATCTCGGACTGAGCTTTCCTTTCTTGCCAAACCTCATCACACCTTTCATAGGCGAGATTTTAAGGTAAATCCAATCATAAACTGCAAACTCCACCTCTCTTCTCCGCACATCGTTGTAAGAGTTTTGAACTTTCTCGGATAAGATGAACTTTATACATTGCCTCATGAACTATGTCCGACCCTATCAAGGTAGCTTCACCAACCTCAAACCTCCCTATAGGCGATCTACACCTTCTTCCATATAATGATTCAAATGGGGCCATCTGAATGCTAGAGTGGTAACTGTTGTTGTATGAAAACTCGATAAGAGGAAAATGGTAATCCCAATTCTCCTTAAAATTGATCGCACACGCTCTTAGAATATCTTCTAGGGTCTGAATAGTCTGCTCAGCTTGCCCATTGGTTTGCGAGTGGAAAGTTGTGCTGAACTTGACTTTGTGCTTAGTCCCTTTTAAAAGGCTTTCCAGAAGTGTGAGGTGAAGTGAGTTCCTCTGTCTAAAATGATAGATAAAGGCACCCCATGGAATCTGACTAAATCTCAGTTGTAAATTCTGGAATAATCCTCAGTTGAGTCTGTGGTTTTGATTGGGAGGAAGTGAGCTGACTTAGTCATCCGGTCTACTACTACCCAGATCAAGTCATGCTACCAACGAGTCTGAGGTAAACCTATAATGAAGTCCATATTTAATTATTCCCACTTCCATTTGTGTATACTGATATCTTGTGTGATGCCTCTTAGTCTTTGATGCTCCACCTTGACTTGATGGTAGTTCGGGCACTTGGCTACGAATTCAACAATGTCTCTCTTCATGTCGTTCCACCAATACATATCCCCCAGATCGCGGTACATTTTTGTAGCACCAGGGTGAATGGAGCATCTCGATCTATGTGCCTCAGCCCGTATATGCTATCTCAACTCACCAACATCCGATACACACAACCTGCCCTGGTAATGGAGTACCCCATCTCTCCCTTGGGAGAAATCTTATATTTCTTTTATGAGGACTTCTCCCTTAAGCTTAAGTAAGATTGGATCCTCATCTTGTCTAGATTTGAGTTCAACTACCAAGGATGAATCTGACCCACTTTATATTACCAAACCACCTTCGGCTGAATCCACCAACTGCACCCCTAACCGGGCTAGTCTATGAACTTCTTTTGCTACCTCCTTCTTTCCTCCCATAATGTGAGTCATACTCCCCATAGACCGTCTACTTAGGGCATCAACCACCACATTGGCTTTACCCGGGTGATACAACACACTCATGTCATAGTCCTTTAGTAGCTCCAACCACCGTCTCTGATGTAGGTTTAGGTCCTTCTGGCTGAACACATACTGAAGGATCTTTTGTTTTGTGAACACATCCATCTGAGCCCCATAAAGGTAATGTCTCCATATTTTTAGCATGAATACCACAACTTCCAACTCCAAGTCATGAGTTGGATAATTATTCTCATGAACTTTGAGCTGTCTGGAGGCATAGGCTATCAATTTGGCCCGCTGCATCAGAACGCAACCGGGTCAAACTCTGGAAGCGTTACCATAAACTCCAACCCATCCGATCCTTCCGGAAAGGTTAAAACTGGAGTGGTAGTGAGTCGAGTCTTCAACTCCAAAAAAATCTTCTCACACTCATCCGACCACTGAAATTTCACCTTCTTTTAAGTTAGCTTAGTCAGAGGAGATTTTATAGAGGAGAAACCTTCCACAAACCGTCGGTAATATCCAACTAAGCCCATGAAACTCCTAATTTCAGTAGGAGAGGTAGGTCTGGGCCAATCTTTCATAGCTTCTATCTTGTGAGGATCTACCTGTATTCCCTCACTCGAGACCACATGACCCAAGAAAGTCACAGACACCAACCAGAATTCACACTTATAGAACTAGGTGAATAAGTGGCGATCTCTGAGGGTCTGTAATGCTAACCTTAGGTGATTGTCATGCTCTTCCTCATTTCTAGGGTACACCAGAATATCGTCGATAAATACAATGACGAACATATCTAGGTACTTCTTGAAGAGCCTATTCATCAAATCCATGAAGGCTGCTGGGGCATTTGTTAACCCGAAGGACATCACCACAAACTCGTAGTGACCATAACAATTTGTGAATGTTGTTTTTGGTATGTCACTCTCTCTAACCCTTAACTGATGGTACCCTGACCTGAGATCGATTTTAAGAAACAACTAGTTCCCTTAAGTTGGTCAAACAGGTCGTCAATTCTGGGTAGGGGATACCTGTTCTTGACTGTGACTTTGTTCAGCTGGCGCTAATCTATGCATATTCTGAGGGTACATTCTTTCTTACGCATGAATAGTACTGGAGCACCCTAGGGAGAGATGATGGGTCTGATAAAACCCTTGTCAAGAAGATCTTTCAATTGCTCCTTCAACTCCTTATGATCATCTAGAGACATTCTGTAAGGAGGGATGGAGATGGGCTGAGTATCTAGAAGGAGATCTATCTCGAAATCTATTTCCTGTTTAGGGGGAACTCTAGGAAAATCATCAGGAAAAACATCTGGGAACTCACTGATCGTCGAAACTGACTGGATAGTTGGGGTTTATCTTGGGCATATTTATATGCCCAATTGATACTCAAATGCGTCGTTTTGTCTTATTTATCTAACAATATTTGTACATTCTCATGTAAATTGTAGGAAAGTGTGAATTTATACTAACCAACATGATTAGCGTTGTTTTGCAGGAAAAATGTACTTTTTATGGAGCTAAGATGCATGTTGGGAGGAATCGGAGATGGACTCGGGGAGTGAGCAAGAAAAGCAAAGGAAAGCAAGGAATAAAGAGCTCCGCGATGGAGCCGTGTCACGCTGCCATCGCGGATGCATTCTGTCCGGAGGATTTAATTGGCAAAGATTCCAGAGAGGGTCCGCGTTCTTGCCGTGGCACGTTGGACCTAATTCCATGGAACTTGACATTCCAGCGAAGGTGCACATTCGCACCGTGTCACGTTGGGCAAGCTCCACGTTGCATGCCGTGCCACGTTGGTGATAAATACCTGGACGACCGAATTCCAGAGAGCTTCCGCGTTTGCACCGTGCCACGGGAGGCGGTGCTCCGCGATGCACTTTCAGTGACACGTTGCTTGTTATTAGGGAAAAATTCCCACCAGTATAAAAGAACACTTAGGTTTATTTTTAGTAATTTTGACTTGGTGGAGCAAGAACGTGGGTTACAGGCAGTTGAGGGGACGAAAATCTTAGGGTTTCTCTCTATCTCTTTCTCCTTTCTTTCAATTGTTTGTATGATTTACCCTCATTTAACGATGTTTAATCCATAAATGAGTGGCTAATTTCACTTCTTGCTGAAGTTAGGAACAATTGTATTAAAAATTGATTGTTGATCATTTGGTTTTTCATCTTTTCTTCCATGGTTGTTCTATTAATTCTTGTTCTTACTGCATTGATGTTTGGCCAATGTTAATGTACATCTAGAAAGTCCGGTTTCACTCGAGAGAGCACAAAATTGGAAAGTTGTGAATTAATAGGATATGATCTTTCTCTTAGTTTGGTAAAATTGAGAATTGATTTACCTTGAGGATAAATATAC
This sequence comes from Datura stramonium, assembly GCA_018107945.1. Lineage (NCBI taxonomy): Eukaryota > Viridiplantae > Streptophyta > Magnoliopsida > Solanales > Solanaceae > Datura > Datura stramonium. Next base: position 35,068 of record JACEIK010002177.1, on the reverse strand, counting down.
TGAAAGTCGTATTAGTAAATTGTGGAATCGGTTTTGTATGGCTAGAACATGAATTTCTTCTTATCCACTTGAAATGTAGGTGGAAGGATTATGATTCTTAAGTTGGGTTAAATACGAGTTTTAATCCTTGATAAGTTCCGACCTTGGCAGAGAAAAGATTAACCAACTTGTATCGATAATTAATTTCTCTACATGTTCGTTTTAGCCTAAGCATGCTCTCATTCATAGTTAAGACTCACTTGTATATTCATTTTAGACTTAGTATAAAATTAAAACCATAAAATAAAACATTTTCTTTACATTGTTGTGCATTTTAGAGTTATAGTAAAGTGACACTTGAGTAGATTGCCCCGTAGTCCAGTCCACGTGGGAACGATACTTAGCTTACTTGAGCCACTTTAATTTTTCGACCACGTTCACTTAGTGTAATCCATCCGAGATAGCCGAACAAGTTTGGTGCCGTTGGCGGAGGCGCGGTGGCGAAATTTTTCTTAAAGTGTTAGTTTGCTATTTCTTTATATTAGTGTTGACAACTTGGTCTTAACTTTGTATTTTGTAGATATCAGATTTTGTTGAACAACGGCAGGGACAAAGATGCGGTGGACCCATCCTTAGAGCGGAAAGACAATTCCATTATCAACGGAGAGAAGCTCTAGGAAGCGTAGTTTGCTCAGACAAACAATCACGGAGCAACCACAGAATCCACCACTTGTGCGGGCAGTGTTAGTGCCCGAGGAAATGGCGGCTAGGCCGGTTCGCGATGTGGCAATCCCACATGCTAGCAATGTCCTTAGCTAGCATTCGCAAACCTGAGCCAGGAGGGAGGTTCGAGCTTAAACAGAACATTCTGCAATTGCGCACACAAAGCGGGCAGTTCTGGGGTCTCCCTCAAGTCACAGCAACATCTTCAAAAATTTTTGGAGATAAGTGACACTACATTCATTGGGTGTCAACAGTTATATCGGCTTACATTGTTTCCCATTTTCACTTTTGGGAGAAGCCGAAAGGTGGTTGAAAAAAATGACCACCCAATTCTATCACCACGTGGGATGATCTTTCAATGAAGTTCTTGATCCGTTCTTTCCATCCCGTTAAGCACGCCAAGACTTAGAAGTCAAATTCTAAGTTTTAAACAAAGAGAAGGAGAATGCGTATCAAGCTTGGGAAGATTCAAATCGGCTGTTGCGGGATTGTCCTCATCACCCAATCCAATGATGTGCTTGTGCACACTTTTATAGAATGTTTGGAACCCCACACAAAAAATTTTCTTGGACTCAGCATCTGGGGGACAAAAGCATTGAAAAGACTTGAGTGTATACTTTGTTAAATCGTATTTCGCAGGGTAATCTGGAGTGGAATGCGGACTCTTCCGGAGAGGGGGAGGAACAAGGAAAGTAGTGGGTCTTAGAAATTGGATGGTTTAACCGCTATCATTGCATAGATAGCTGCGTTGCAAAATCAACTCAACACCCACTTCAGTAATATGAGCATGAATCAGTCTCAAGCCCCAGTGAATGCAGTGCAGCTGATTTGGCGTGAAGTGTGCGGGAGTAATGAACTCAGCAGTGTTATGGAGCAAATCTGACTCGGTGAACTTTGTCGGAAATGCACAAAGAGAATTAATCACCAGAAGTATGGTAACAGCTACAATTCTAACTGGAGGAATCACCCGAATTTCTCTTGGGGTAGCAACAACCATCAGGGCAGAGTTCGAGTCAGGGGGTGCAAAGGAATCAAGGAGAGCGTAGAGAACTATCGGTCGCGGTACAGAACAACAATACCCCTCCTCGCCACCATCACCCGGCATTGAGGAGATGTTCAAAACTATGATAGCTAACCAAGCTCAATTGCAGGCTGACTATGTTAAATTGGCAGCCGATATTGCAGCGACTAATCAGTTAGCTACCAAGACGCTGGAGTACCAGTTTGGGCAATTTCTTGGGCCGAAACACCGGAGCCTAGAGGAGGACTTCCTAGCGATACGGACCCCAACCCCAAGTAGGTGAATGCGGTGACCACAAGGAGTGGTTTGCAGCTTAAGGAGGTGGAACCAGAAAGACCACCTCAACAGTCAGGGGCAGCAGAAACGGAGAGGGAGCAAAGTGATGAGAGGGGGAAGAAAAAGGATGGCCGAACCGAAGGGCCTCACCGTTCCCTCTTGATTAAAGACACACAAGGAGGAGGCGTGTTTCAAAAAGGTCATGGAGGTGCTTAAACAGGTACACATTAACTTACCTCTTGTCGATGTTTTGCAGGGAGTGCCGAAATACGCAAAGTACATTAAGGACATCGTGGCGAACAAAACGGAGTTGACTGGGTATCCCACAGTGGCTCTTACGGAGGAGTGCACTTCTCGGATACAGAACAGATTGCCCACAAAGCTCAAGGACCCTGGGAGCTTTACAATACAGATAACAATTGGGCAGAGTAATAAGAACAGCGGATTATGTGATTTGGAGCGAGCATTAACTTGATGCCGACCTTGGTACTCAAGAAGTTGGGCTAGGGAGTCCCTGGAGCCAACAACAGTGATCTTGTAGCTCATGGATGTTCCTTGGCAGACCAGATGGTATTGTGGAGGACGTCTTGGTGCAAGTCGGCTTCGTATCTTCCCAGGTAGACTTCGTTGTTCGGACTTAGGCAGATCCCGAAGTCCCATTTATTCGGACGTCCTTTCTTGGCGACCGGGAAAGCGTTAATAGTTGTAGCTGCAGGGCAGCTAACTATGCGAGCACATGACAAGGTGGAGGTGTTCGATGTGTACAAGGCCACCAAGCTCCTAGGCCGTGTGCGGAACTCTCGGTGATCAGCGTGGCAAGAGCAAACGATGTTGCTCAGGGCGTTGAGACACGAAAGTTAATGGGAAAACCCTGATAGGGGTAAGCTTGACAGGGGTGAGGATGGTAATCGTGAGAAAACATCTCTGTCACCTAGGCGGTGGCGTAATGAGCGTCGAGCATAGACGGTAAACAGGCGCTGCACAGGAGGCAGCCCCGTGAATGTATTGTATTGTAAATGTACAACTAGAAAAAAAAAGAAAAAAGAAAAAATATTGTGTTGTGTTTTCCAAACCTTGGGATTCTAACCGATTTCTTGTTGTGAGATAAATTTCGGGTTGATCGGGGGCAAAATGCAAAGGGTCATAAAAGGAGAAAAATGAGTAAGAAAAAAATTGAAAAGTGGCAAAGCAGTGAGCCCACGCGTCAGCTCCGTGTCACGGAGGGCCTCCGCCGCGTTACCCTCCGTGACGTTGAGGCTAATTCTGTAATTTTTACAAATTCCATAACGCATGCGCGATGGCTCCATGTCACGGAGGGGTGCTCCGCGTTGCCTCCGTGACACGTTGAGTGTTATTCGCGTCGGTCACACTGGGTCCTGCCAGGTAACCCGCCTTGAAACCCTACTTTTTAACCCCAATTTTCCCCTCATTTTCTCTCATTTTCATCCTTCGCGACAAACCTCCCAAAAATCCCTTTTCCCTCAACGTGCCACGGACCTAGGTACATAGTTTCGTCAAGTTTTCTTCCGTTCATTGAATTCAAGGTATGTTCTTCAACTCTATCTCAATTTTAGTTGAATTTTTCGATTTTTAACATGAGATGTGAGTAAACCTTACCCTAGGTAGAAATTGAGCTTAAATTCATTCAAGTTATTGTTGATTAATGTTCGTAACATCATCGTGATTGTATGAACCGATAAAGACATAAGCTTGATCAATTTTTGTAAAATTAGCTAGGATTGAATTTGAACATGAGAAGGGGAAAATCTAATTGAATTGTGAAATTATTTGGGTTGTGTATGTTGGGTGAGATGAGTTTGTTGAGCTAGCGGTAATATCTTCGAAAGACAGCGGATTCGGTTATTGAAATTGTATTGTAGAAAGTGGTGAATTGCATAGGTTTGTGTAGTAACTAGTTTTTCTTTTTTCTTTTTCCTTGCTAAGTGCTTTTGTATAAAATTGTGATCGATGGTAATGTTGTGTTTAGTTGTAAGAGTACGAGTAGTACAAACTTACACCGTCGAATTCTCACGAATGCACAAGGCATGTTGTTTGTGTTGTTTGTTTGTTTTTGTTTATGTAAATTAGAAATAAGTATATTCTTGTCGTAATGCTGAAATTGTGGCTAAAGGCGGGGTGTGGAGTGGTTTGACTCTATCCAGCCTTAGTCAAGCTATTTAAATTGAACGACATTGGGATTGTGCGCTTTAATTGACGGGGAACGATGTCGAGCGAGAGGGGAGAAAGGGAAAGTGCGCATCTACATCGGGCGCCCAGGTAGAAAAGGTCCAGACTGGGAACACGCAGTCCCAACAGCACCAACGGTTCCACGCGGCCAATGCCGCCAATACGGGAACCCGATGGGTGACGGAAGGAAGAAATGGTACCTGAAGCATAAAGGAGAACAAGTACTTCCCTGAGGAGCACATTGCAAAGGAGCCGTTAGCACAGGAGTTCCCTCGAATAGTCCACCAGATTGACACTGCCGGGATGAGCTTCATCTTTGAAGAGCCCAAGGAGTGCAATCTGCACTTATTCCCAGGGAGTTCTATGCAAACTGTAACCCGACGCTCCACAGTCACACCATCAAAATAAGGGGCCAAATTGTCACTCTTGAGCCTCATCACTTGAATGCCATCTTGGGGCGCAAAACCCGACATATGTACTCCGGCAGCCTGAATATTACTCCACCATATGCGGATATCAGATGCACCTTGTGTGGAGCCCGTTCAACAGCACGCTAGAGCAGGCATAAGGAGAGGGCTACCGCAAGACGTACTTCTCGAGAGATGAACGGGAAGCCGAGGATACGGCTGAAAATAGTGTGTTCACGCTTGATTCAGGGGGTGCACATGACAGATGTCACCGAGGATCGCGATGTGTGGTGTATGCCCTGATGAAGGGCTGGAGATCAATGTTGGGGTGGTGATCATATCCGCCATGAAGGAAGCCCGTTTGCATCAAGGGCATAGGATGCGGGTTTTGTGGTTCTTGCGACCACGTTCTGAGGAGGCCTAGATATTTGAGGAAGAGGCTGGATTATATCCACTTAGATGGAGAGGCGTGCCGTGGACGTCACAAAGACCAAGGAACCCGACACCACTCATGGGCCAGTTCTTACACTAGCCGAGCGACATGCTCGGGATGATCGATACAGGCCCGCATGTTCGAGATGGAGATGCTCCAGTAACGCATAGGCGGGAGGCCGACGGGTTAGGCTGTGGCAGCTCGACCTAGACTACCCTTTCGGCGAAAACGCCAGGGGTCTATGTCGGGTGGGCTAACTTTTGTGGAGACCGTGGATGACGTCCCCACAGATGAGAAGACACGTCGTGAGGATTACGATGTTGAGTCGGAGGAGGACAGCAGGGAGATCGGAACATGGGAGACAGAGCCGCTTTGTGAAGAAGTGGAATATTTGATTGATCTTGGAGTCTCACGACCCACTTTTGTGCTTTGTTATTTGTATGTTTCACTGGGGCAGTGTTCGGTTTTAAGTGTGGGGTGGGGAGTAGTTAGGTGGTGCTGGTTTTATCTTGATTTGTGTGTATAATCATGTTACATTTGTTGGGCTTGAAAAAATTGTGACCCTGTGCTTTTTGTGTGTATGTTTCGTATTGTAATTATCATTTTGAAGCTGTTGTGTGCTGTTGAATGTTGTTAGCTAGTGTGTAAATATTTTTTTATCGAAATCATTGATATTTTAAAATTTTTCATTAATTATTTTATTGGGTTTCTTAGTTTTGTTTTCGGTTCTTTTACCGAGAGAGAGTGCCATTGAACCGAAGTGGTAAATAGTGACCGTTCCCTATGATGGATGGATAGCTGACCGTCTTAAGGGAAATGTAGTCGATAGGAGTAGCTTTTGTCTTTCATTTTTTGTTTGTTTGGTTGTATCCGATGCATGTTGCTATTCTATGGCTAGGAAATTCTTGTTGCATGTTGTACATGATATTTAGAATGCAAAGGTGATTCGTATGAGAAAGCGTGCAATTTTGTACATATGATTGAGATCCTAGGCCATAGAATTCGATTCGGTGTGATTGAGGCTTAATGTTTGAATTCTTGTAATTAGGCGATTGAAGAGTCTGTGAATATGTCTTGAGTTGAGCATGTGCAATGAGTGCCTAGTGAGGTCTCGATTATTCCATGCTATTGTGAAGTGTCTAGAACTTGCCTGTTGTGTGTACAAAACGAAATGAAGGAAGTGTAGTGTAGGAAAGGATGTAGCGTTTCTTTGTTTTAACTAAATTTTTCTTTTTCATACCCACCTCGAATGTCAAATCCTAGTTAGCCCATTGAGCCTTTAGCCTATTTTTTCTTTTGTCGAAAAGGTGTAAACCAAGCTTAACCCTTTCTTTTCATTATCCGTAAATCTAATCCACAACTCTTAGCGCTCAAGAAAAAAGAAATAATTTTCCATAGTATCAAGGAGTGAAATGGTGAAAAGAAAAAAAGGAAAAGGAAAGTGATGAAAGTAAGAAAAAAAAAAAAAAAAAATTAAAGATTGCACATGTGCCGGATTTAAGAAAATAAAGATGCTAATCGGTGTTGTTTAGTCTGGTGTGCTTAAAGAAGTGGGGGACAAAAATAAAGAAAGACTTCAAGAATTGGAGGAGGAAGGAAGAAACAATGCCCATAATTGAGTGGGATGTATTGAAAAAGCGCTTAAGGACGCTAGTTGCTATTATTGGTTAGCCCAGTATATACTAGTTCTGTAGCTTACATTACAACCCGTTAAGTCCCTCATTGGTCTTACATCACGCATCCTTATATTAATTAATTATTACACTAGAGGCAAGCCTATGGTTCATGCCGATGCATGTGAATTCTTTTGGGAGAGAATTGAAATTGTGTGTATATGTCCCTACAGAAATGTTTTAGAGTTCATGTGATTAAAAGGGAAATTCTCTTGTGTTACGAGGGCACATGCTTGGCCGAGAATGAATTTCGTGTCGGATGTCTTGGTCGGCTAATTTGCATGAGTTTTCTGATATCGAGTCGATTCTTAGTCTAGGAGGTCTTGATATGTTGAATGTCATTGTATTAATGATACTATGCATGTTTTCTTGATGATTTGCTATGTAAATAATCGGTATAACCGTAGCTGGGATTGTCGAGCCAAAGTAGCCATGATGGGGTGTCAATTGCATGATGTGTAAGATTATTGTTCGAGGACGAACAAGATTTTAAGTGTGGGGTAGGTGATCTTGGGCATATTTATATGCCCAAGTGATACTCAAATGCGTCGTTTGTCTTATTATCTAACAATGTTTGTACTTTCTCATGTAAATTGTAGGAAAGTGTGAATTTATACTAACCAACATGATTAGCGTTGTTTGCAGGAAAAACGTACTTTTTATGGAGCTAAGATGCATGTTGGGAGGAATCAGAGATGGACTCGGGAGTGAGCAAGGAAATGGCAAAGGAAAGCAAGGAATAAAGAGGCTCCGCGATGGAGCCGTGTCACGCTGCCATCGCGGATGCATTACGTCGGAGGATTTGGTGGCAAAAGATCGAGAGGGTCGCGTTCGTGCCGTGGCACGTTGGACCTAATTACCTGGGCATGACATTCCAGTGAAGGTGCGCGTTCGCACCGTGTCACGTTGGGAAAGCTCCGCGTTGCATGCCGTGCCACGTTGGTTATAAATACCTGGATGACCAAATTCCATAGAGCTTCCGCGTTTGCACCGTGTCACGGAGGCAGTGCTCCGTGATGCACTCCGTGACACGTTGCTTGTTATTCCGGAAAAATTTCCACCGGTATAAATAGAACACTTGGGTTCCATTTTTAATTAATTCTAACTTGGTGGAGCAAGAACGTGGGTTACGGGCGGTTGAGGACGAAAATCTTGAGTTTTCTCTCTCTTTCTCCTTTCTTTCAATTGGTTGTATGATTTACACTCATTTAACGTGTTTAATCCACAAATGAGTGGCTAATTTCACTTCTTGCTGAGGTTAGGAACAATTGTATTGAAATGTGATTGTTGATCATTTGTTTTTTTTCATCTTTTCTTCCATGGTTGTTCTATTAATTCTTGTTCTTATTGCATTGATGTTTGGCCAATGTTAATGTACATCTAAAGTCTGGTTTCACTCGAGCACAAAATTGGAAAGTTGTGAATTAATGGATATGATCTTTTCTTAGTTTGGGAAAAATGAGAATTGATTTACCTTGAGGATAGAAATATGCACGAAAGTAAGTATTATCAATTGTGGAATCGGTTTGTATGGCTAGAACATGAATTGCTTCTTATCACAGAAATATAGGTGGAAGTTTCATGATTCTTAAGTTGGGTTAAATACGAGAGTTTTAATCCATAGGCATAAGTTCCGACTAACAACCGGAGAAAAGATTAACCAACTTGTATCGATAATTAATTTCTCTACATGTTCGTTTTAGCCTCGGCATGCTCATTCATTGTTCAGACTCACTTGTATATTCATTTTAGACTTGGTATAAATTTAGATAACAAAATATAAAAACTTTTCTTTACATTGTTATCTGCATTTTTTAGAGTGACGGCTAATTGACATGAGTAGATTTTCCCGTAGTCCAGTCCTTTGTGGGATCGATGCTTTTGGCTTACTTGAGCCACTTACTACTAGTTCGACCATGTGCACTTGCATGTAGTCATCCAGGAGCACTTGAACAGGGGTCTCGAGTTTGGAATCCTTCACCTAAACTAAATGATAAATACACATCCCTTGGAGATGAGTTTGGGCCTTATGGTAAGAAATAAACCTACCCTTGGGCGATGAACTACTACTGTCCATTCTAACAGCTTTGGTTCGTTGGAAACTGAAACTTGACAACTCTAGTTACGCCAAATCTACTGAGGCATAGAATGAGTGTAACTAATCCATGTAGGATAATGTCAAATTGATTCATGTTTAATTCCACTAGGTCATTTCTGACGACTTTATTACGGATTTAAGAATGCGCAATTTTATATACTTGGCTGGCTCTAAGCCGGCTTCGCCAACAAGGGTGGGGCGAGAATGGTTCTGAGAGGACCTATGGACTGATATTAAATTGGACTTCTATGTGAGTCACAGATGAAAGACTTGCTCTACGGATCTAATAGGGCATACACGTCTAGATGAAAGAGACATAACATACCCGTGACTACGTCAGGTGAGCTCTCCTAATCCTGACGGGAAGACAAAGCATAGAAATTATTTTGGCGTTGACCGCCATATTTACCTGATGTGTTAGCCTGCTGAGCTAGTCCGGCTTTCTTGGGCGATGATGTGCTAGATTGTGCTCTCCTCGCCCAGCGGCGCGGGTACTCCCTAAGCCGATGCCCAAGGCGTCCAACCCCAAAGCAGGCCTCTCGACCTTGAAGGCATTCTCCTGGGGGTTCCTACCACACTTGGAACAATATGGATACTTGTTCCTAGAAGCTGTGGGACTGAAAGTGAGTACCGGATTACCCCTCAATCACAGCGGGACCGAAAGGTTGAACTTGTGCAGTGGGTTTCGGGGCTCTCTGTTATTGTTGTTGTTGTTGTTGTTGCTTCTGCTGTGGGCGGCTACTACCGATAGACTTCTAATGGCCATAATCTTACTAGCCAGTCCTTGCTCATTTGTTCTTCTTCTCCATATCCTTCAATTTTTCGACCTCAATTTGTTGTGCATAGAAAATTAAAATGGAGAGGTACATATCCTTAATCAGCATCGCTGTTCTGTACTCCTTGAGGGCAAGGTTTGATACCCCATTCACGAATTCCAACATGTGAGCCCTCAGCTTAACACCATTTCTGGAGGTACTTAGATAGCCGAGTAAACTCAAGACCGTACTCCTCTATGGTTCTGTTTCCCTGTCTCAAGTTCATAAAATTTTCCATCTTTTCCTCCCTCAGCTCCCGAGGAAAAACTATTCAAAAGAAGAGTTTTATGGTACTCCTCCCACTCCTCTTAGGTCCTTCTCCTGTGGCCAGCCTCTTTCCACTTGTTCCATACTAGACACGTCTTGCTCCTTTTACGGTAGGCAGCCAGGTCAACAATCTCAGAAAGAGCTAACACCCATAATGCGGGATAATCTTCTTTACCCCATCTACGAACTTATTGGGATCCTCCTATTTGGATCCCTGAAAGATAGAGGCTTCATACAAATGAAGTACCGAGATCCTCGCGTCTTTATGAGACCCTTTAGTGTTAATCAAAACCACGTGTTGGTTCACATGGTTGGTGACTGTTCGGGCCAGTAGTAGAATGGCCGCCTTGAATTCATCTGTAGATACCCAATAATCTTGAGGGGCTGTCGTGGATGGTGGGGTAGGTATATTGGCATTACCCGGCCCATCTTCCTTTACCGCATATAGGAGGCATGGTTAGCGAAATGAAATAGAGCACGAGTTAGAAGGTATTTCGGGAATTGAAATTTCACGCATAATAAAAAGTATATGAACAAAGAGTTTTCCTAAAAATATCTCGTAGACTCCTTGTCATAAGTGTGGAGCACTTCACACCAATGAAAAGGACTCTACTCGATGCATCCTTGGAACGATACGAGGAAACTCTAAACCTAGTGCTTTGATACCAAGTTTGTCAAACCCGAGACTACCCTGGACGTAACACGGTACTTGAAGTCACAAATGACCACAAGTCAAACCCGGGTCTATCATACATGGCATTACGAGTAAAATAAATATAGAAAGCTTTGAAATAACAACATAAGAGAATTTGAGAAAATAAGCTAGAAGAAAACATTAAAAATTTAACACATTTGAAGTCTAAAATTAACTCTGTATCTGAAGCCTTCTAATTTATCAGTTCTTCAGGAAAGCCCCGAGTTAACTCTAAGTCTAACTAAAAATAAAAACTCCATTGAAGAAAGTAAAAGGCCCTCGAATGATGAGGACTCATACTTGATTGCAATGAAGGCGGAATGCGGGCGCATGACTAACGATCTTTAGTGCGAGGAACTGCGGTTGTATCATGAAACGATACCAAACGCAAAGTATGCATGGGTACTTTGAATGTACTTATTAAGTGGGAGAAAGCATGGCTACAAAATTCAATGTCTGAATTGATAGGACATTTAATGAACAAAATAAGAATTGAACTGAACTGCGTGTAAAGTGAAATGGTCAAGATGACCACAATCGATGATCAAAGACATGCCCTAAGTACGAAATGCGGGAGACCATACTGAACTAATCTGAACTGTAAAACTAGACTGAACTGAACTGACTAGTTGGAGAGTCTCTAACTAACATATAGCCACGTGAGCTAGATGTGAAGACGATCATATACACCCCACTGGTAGGACCCAATATACTTTTCCGGGGTATAAAAGGCATGAAGCGGAACGATCACAAAGTCTGGAGCCAATAAGGCCAAGTAATACTGTAACCTATGCTGGCAGCATGGTTTTGGAAACCTGGGTGCCTTTGGAACCTCGGCTTTGCTTTCGGTGCAAAGTCCTACTCCCTTTGGAAAAACCTAAACTAAACTACTAGGCGATAGCTCGGCGGGGTCCAAGACTAGTCGGGGACATATATTGTGAAAGTAACCTAAGGAGACTTATCGGACCAGATTCTGAAACTGAATTCTACACTACTCAGAGCTGCTTATTTGGAACCGTCGTAACCATCTAGGAACAAGCGCCAAACTGAACTGAGGTCTTTGTGTTGACGAGCTATATATATAAATATATATATCTAAAAGTCATGACCGCCTAATGGACCAATAAGCTAGGTCCCGAGTTTGATTCTAGCCAACTGGGAGGCACCATTGACTCCTCGAAGAAAAAGAATGATCAAACTAATCCAGTTGACACTTTTGATAGTTCTGAGGAGGTTCTACATTCTAATTGAACAAAGTACTACCTGACTAATAGAGAATACAACAACTCATTCAATAACACTGGAATTGCATAATGGTAAATTTCAAGACTTTACAAGAGATCTCATCAAACAAGGATAAAATCATTCTCCTCGATGGAATAATTGCTCATATAGATATATAATAAGAATTATAAAATTCATCCCAAAACATACTTTGCAAAATAGCAAAATTTATTACGCAATAATCTTTACTCAAAATTTAGTGCGTAAATCATCTTGGAGAGAACAACAATGTACTTATGAATTGGTGAAGATCATATGAATAATAAACATGGATAATAACCCCATTGCAATTGACGAAAACCCACATGAAAATCTCTTCATATTTAAAAATCTCAAGGGAGGATTTTGGAGGACAAAAGGAAGGGAATTCCCTTGTTTAATTCCCACATACCTTGCTGAAAACTTCCACGAAGAAGAAGACCTGAACTGCTGCAATGAGAAAACCTAAGCTTTCTAAAGTGTTTCTTGAGAGACTTTCGACATATTTTCTGAGAGTAAACGTGAGAATGATGGGTAGAAAACCGTCCAAACCCTCTTACAAGTTTGAATTTAGGTCCAAAACGATGTAGTTTAGAGCTTAGGTATATAGGAAATTACTAATAGCCCTTAAAAATTCACTGAAACATAGAGTGACCTAATGGGTAACCTAATGAGTCGTGGTGGCTGACCACAACTCGTGGTCACCCCCATTGAGTACCTTTGTCTAAGTCCTCCGCAGGTCACCATAAGGGACCCAACGAGTTGTGGTTACTAACCACGATCCGTGACCACCAATCGTGACCTCACTGCCTCACTTAAATTCTATACAGAGCTTGATAACGAGTCACTTAATGAGTCGTTGCCACTGATGATGACTCGTGGTGACACTCAATAGGTACACTGCCTAAAGCCACTAAAGGGCATTAGCGGGGGACATTACAAGTCGTTACGGGTGACCATGAATCGCTGTCCCCACCCATCAAGTACACTGCTTCTTATTTTACAATACATACTCCTTTTTCTCATGACTGACCTAATGATTCATTGTGTCTCCTGCTGACCCGTCGGGTGAGTAGATCTGTAACATTTCTGCAGCTTTCCAGATTTCCTAATTTAAATTTAAATTTGATTTTGGGTTTCCGAGGCATTACAATATCTCCCTTGGGAAAATTCTCCTCGAATGTTAGCAAAACAAACGGAAACCCAGAATAACAATCAAAGTTCCAGATACTATCCATTTAACTCCAAAATTGATGGAACGACTACCTCCATTGCAAAATACATAATTGAACTAAATTTTCTTTTCATGCATACACTAAAAAACATAAAAAGAGACTGAACACCTGAACTTAATCATGAAACCTAACTTGAATTCTAGGGTCAAAACTAATATCTCAAGTTGTGCTATAGTCGGTAGGGAACAAATGCGGTATTTAGCCATCATAGCTGCTTCGGCCTCCCACGTAGCTCCTTCAACTTTCTGATTTCTCCATAAAACATTGACTAAATCTCTCTCCTTATTTATTATTTAGCTTATGAACCTGACGTTAAGGATCTATTTGGTACTATCTTTTATTACGACCTTTGTCCAATGGCACCACGGGTTGGATCTCCGATGCACATCTTCAAAAGTCACACATGAAACATGGGTGTACAACTGCTAGTTCCTCAGGTAATTCCTAGCTCATAGGCTACATTGCTGATATGCCTCAAAAAATTCTATAGGTCCACATATCTCAATTTGAGCTTTCCTTTCTTTCCAAACATCATCACCCCTTTCATGGGAGAGATTTTCAAGTAAACCCAATCATCAACTGCAAATTCCAACTCTCTTCTCCGCACATTGGCGTAATATTTCTGACAGCTCTGAGCTGTTCTCAACCTTTCTCGGATAAGCTAAAATTTCTATGCATTGCCTCACAAAGTGAGTATGGCCCTATCAAGGTAGCTTCACCAACCTCGAACCACCCAATAGGTGATCTACACCTTCTTCCATATAATGCTTCAATTGGGGCCATATAAATGCTAGAGTCATAACTTTTATTGTATGCAAACTCGATAAGAGGCAAATGATAATCCCGATTCCCCTTAAAATTGATCACACACGCTTTTAGCATATCTTATAGGGTCTGAATAGTCAGCTTAGCTTGCCCATTTGATGCAACGAGTGGAAAGTTGTGCTGAGCTTGACGAGTTCCTAGACCCTTTGAAAGGATTTCTAGAAGTGTGAGGTAAACTGAGTTCCTCTATCTGAAATGATAGATAAAGGCACCCCATGGAGTTTGACTAACTTGCGGATGTAAAGTCTTGCATAATCTATAATTTGGTACGTGCTTTTATTTGGGAGGAAGTGAGGCGACTTAGTCATCCGAGGCTACTACAACACAGAGAACGAGTCATGCTGCCAACGAGCCTGGGTAGACCTGTAATGAAGTCCATATTTATTTCTTCCCACTTCCATGTGGGTATATTGATATCTTGAGTCATGCCTCCTGGTCTTTGATGCTCCACCTTGACTTGCTGGTATTTTAGGCACTTAGCTACGAATTCGGCAATTTCTCTTCTCGTTCCACCAATAAATGCCCCGTAGATCCTGGTACATTTTTGTAGAACCAGGGTGAATGGAGTATCTCGAGTTGTGTTCTTTAGCCAGTATCTGTTGTCTAAACTTACAAACATCTGGTACACAATCTTCTACGTAACGGGCACCCCATATCTCCCTTGGGAGAAGCTTCTATTCTTATATGAGGGTTTGCTCCCTTAAGATTAGTAAGATGGGATCCTCCCTGTCTGGATTTGAGTTCAACTACCAAGGATGAATCTAACCCCTTTGCATTAACATACCTTAATTTGAATCCACCGCGTGGTAAGCTCATTTCGAGAAAAAATCGTCATTTAAATCAACATGTGGGCATTGCCCAAAGATTTATCATACTTGGATCTACTCTATTCATTTTGAAAACAATATCATAATCATTGGTAGCTCCAGAAACATTCTTTTCATCATCGGAAATTCTCATCATCTTCATACATTCATGTAATTCCTCTTCTTTCATGAACTTCTGCCACATGGACTTTCAATTTCATAATTTAGAAAACTTAATTTGGATTGAAAATAATTTAAAATCTGCCCAATACAATTCGCCAATATAAACATAATCTAATCGTACCATGTATAGAAATTGAAGAATCACGCAATTGGTAAAAACCCATAACTTGATCATGTGAATTTCTTATACTAGATATAGATCGGTCAGGTGAGGCAGATTCTTCTATAGTCTATTGTCTTACTCTGATTTTATAGTTGTTGTGTTACCAAACCTTATTCGTTCTGAACTGTTGAAGTTAGTTTTGTGGTAGGGACTGCTCGATCATGTGTGGCATATGGGGCCGATCATGCATCTTCGGTTTGGGTGTGAAATACTTGATATTGGAACAGTTTGTCTTCTAGGGTGTCTATTATCCCTGTGTAGTATAGTCTTGTTTATGTGTGCATTGTGCAGTGTACTTATAAATAAGAGGCTATCGGACATTTGTGATTATTACCCTTCTTTCAAGATAGAACTCATGCGTGATGTCAGATGTGGTAGGAGTCGGGTCTAGATTCACATTTGCAGGCTTTTTTTGGAAATGTTTGTTATATGATGGATGATAGTCAGCCTGTTTCTAAGGGTGGTAGGTAAGATCCATCAATTTTATTATGCTTATTATTATGTCACGCCTCTGCATGTTGTGAAGTTTTGTTGTTTGGATTGTTTGTGGTTGAGTTGCCATGTGAGGCTATGTCATACGATGTCATGCTATGTTAGTACATGAATTGGATTCATGTGTATTGTCCAACATTAGAGGATGAATGTTTCAAATGGGAGAAGGATGTAACACCCCGAGTAATTTGAATGATAAATATGTACTTTCAAGGTAGGACTAAGAGTATTTAATAGGCTAATAAGAACTTGTTATGATGTATTTGAGTTACTCTACGATCGTATTTAAGATTTTTCGTGATCAAGTTATAAAATGAAAATCGGCAAAATTTAATGCAAATTTCCTTCTTGAGATTCTCTAAAATTTAGGTCAAATGTCTTAAGGTTTTTTCCCAATCTATAAGGAGTTAGGGGGCCTACCACCTATCAAATCAAATCTCTACGAGTCTCACTCCAATGCATTAAATCATTCATGAATCCAACTTGAGAATAGGGAATGTTGTTCTTTTGCGAGACCGCGCAAGCAGGTATGTCAATAATTGGCTAATGAAGTGGAGGACTATTTATGTTCATTGGTCGGTGGCTTGGATCATTATCACAATTTCCAGAAATCTTCATGTTCAAATCTCACTCCCAAGCTTCCCTAACATGTTCTTGATGGTTTTGGGCGTAGAAAGCAATGGTTCAACATGGTTCTTTGTAATAGGGAGGTCGGAAACGCATTGTAGCATGTGGTGTCTTTCTGGGATTTTGGTGTGATGTGTCTCGGGGTGAAGATATTTTTAAACCGTACTCCTTTTAGTTTTCTTAGTTGTTGAGTTTTGTTATAGGTGTGTTAACCCCGGTATGTTGTTGTCTCGGAGTTTCTACCATCTAATCCGTATGAATCTTGTTGGTTAAGCTCTGTTTGCCTTTTTTCTTCTTTGAGTTTGTTTGTTATGTTCTTATAAGCATCATGGACTTCCTATAGGCAGTAACGTGGTGTTTAAGGGTTAGACTCATCTAGGATTGAAACTAGGGTATGTTGGGCTTGTCTTCCCTTTGTACGCATAGTGCAGTAGTTGTGGTCGTAGATGTCGACATTTGTGTTGGATCTTTTATGAATCTTTATGTTATATTTCTATTTGAATCTAGTGATTCTATTTAGATGATGATAATTGTGTGTATAAGGTGCTGGTTTGATTGGTAGCTCGACTGGTTGATCATAGTCTGAAATGTAATTACATGCTCTTATATTTTGTTTTGCTTCTTATTTTTTGTTTGCCTTATTGTTCTTGTAGCAAGTTATGGGCTATTTGGGTGAATAATATTGGGTGATGATATTTAGAAATGAATGAGGGTTTATATTTGTTAAGGTCGATGGTTGCAATAATCTATTGTTAAGCTTGAATCGGTGGACGTGGTGACGCTTGGATTGGCTTGAAAGTGACTCTTGTTGTTAGTGGTGAGTAGAGTGGCTTGTGGACTGCTTGTAAAGTTTGGGGATAGACTAATTAGATTTGTGATCCTTAGGTTGGTTAGTGATTTGTCTGTGGATGGCTAGATGTGAAAGAATAGTAATGTGTTTTGATTATTGGGTTGTGCGATTTGAAAGTCAGTTGTGGGCTGTTTGAGCATGTATGATTATTTTTGTTGATTATGAATGTTATGAATTTATGTGTGTTATATTATGAGGCCTTGTGGCTATTGGATACCCAATGCGATAGTTGTTCCAGCTTGGGGTAAAGCACGAGGTGCCTTATCTCATGTGGATACCCAAATCACAAGAGTGTTTTCGGCCAAGGGGTTGATGTAAAGGAGTGAAACAACCTACGGGGTTGAGAATGATTTCCTCCGTAGTGTCAAGATAATGGCCCGATATGTATGAGCCTTCATAGGATTGCAATTGGCTCTATGGGATAAGATTAAGCTCTGCCAGCGTACGCGATGAAAAGAGGTCAATAGATTGCTGATTGATGATGTTGACTAACTGATGTTTACTTATGATTTATTTGGTATTATAATGTTGTTGTTGCTTGTGTTGTCTATTGCCTGCGCAGGCAAGCATATCCAGGAACATTTGGAATAGTCCGTTTTGGGGCAGAAGAGCCATTTTCAAGTAGTGTTTGATCGAGCTGCATTGTTAATCAATATTCGATTGATTTAATGCGAGGTTATCGAAAAAAAGATTTGTCTAAGCCACTTTGTTTCTTTTTGTCCAAGTTTATTTTATTTTTTCTAATACTTTCTTTTTCTGTGTGACTTTCTGAAATATCCCCATTCATAGGTCCGAGATCTACATCTATGAATTGAAAGGTCAGAATGATCAACTACGCTATCAGTTGTTAGAATCAATAGGTCTTCAAATTGTTCATTTGAAAAAATTGAAACCCTTCTTATTGGACTATCATGATAATTCCCAAAAATCGAAATTCTTGATCAATGGAGGAACAATATCACCATTTTTGTTCAATAAGATACCAAGTTTGGATGATTGACTCATTCCATAGCTAAATGTCCTTGGGAAATCCTTTGATAACACGGATAGAAGTGGATGATAGATGTTTCTAGTGTTAGCTTAGGCCGTTGGGAGATCTAGAGGTGATGAAAGGTGAGCTATGTCGGCTAGGTGTCGCGTGTTGTTAGTTACATTTTTGGAGTTGCCAATGCTTGTCACGCCCGCTTGGGGGGCATGAGCGGCACCTTGTGCCCTACCAAGACCATAGCGCTGCTGTTGAGCTTAAGCGCTACGGTGCCTAGCTGGCTCTACCTCAGATCCCTAGAATCAACGGGCTACATAACAGTTGTAAATACAGCCTCCGGCCATTAGGCTTATAGCCACGTAAGTAAACAACAACTAACGGAGACAACGGTAGTATGAAAAATTCTATGCGGGTTGACAAGGCCACAATCTTTGTCTAGTTACCTATGAATCAAGAAAACAGGTTCTGAACTGCCACGTGACCGACAAGGTCACTACTATCAACTGAATGAGGCCTCACACAGCCGTCATAAACAACTAAGACATACAAACGGCCTCACACGACCAGAACAGCTAACCACGGGGAATATGCAATGCAAGCCTCTAAGAATAATATGGTTGGAAAGGGCCCCGGCCTACCCACTTGTACAACAAAAGAAAAGGGATAAACCTCTAGCTATCTAGTTCCAGATGATAGTGGGCTGACGACTTTGTGAGATTCTTTGCTTGGAATCTGAGGGTCGGATCTCGTCTATGAGTACACAGCCAGGTAAGTAATGCGGCGCCCCAAACGGGCGTCAGTACCGCAGGTATTGAGTATGCAAAGCAACAAGCGGAAAATAACTAAAGAAAAGCAATATGACTGATAGAAATGCAATAGAAAGAAATTGACTATAACGGACTGAAGGTATAAGTTTAAGACTGTCCTCAACTATGCTAAAGGGAGTAGGAGTCGTGCACAGTAGCATTGGCATTCTATTGTCTTTCTACTCATAACTAACATAACATGGCGTAACATAGCATAACATGACATAGCATAGCATAGCACACATAAACCTTACCCGGCCCCTGTTCGGCTGTCTGGATGGTACACGCAAGTGCTGCGGTGGTCGAACAAGTAGTAAGTGGCTCAAGTAAGCCAGTATCGATCCCACGGGAGGCGGACTACGGGCAAAATCTACTCAAGTGTCACTTTACTGTAACTCTAAAAATGCAGACAACAAAGTGAAAAAAAAGAAAAAGTTTTATATTTTGTTATCTAAATTTATACTAAGGCTAAAAATGAATATACAAGTGAGTCTGAACTATGAATGTGAGCATGCTGAGGCTAAAACGAACATGTAAAAAAATTAATTATCGATACAAGTTGGTTAATCTTTTCTCCAGTTGCTAGTCGGAACTTATGCCTATGGATTAAAACTCTCATGGCCCAACCCAACTTAAGAATCATGAACCTTCCACCTACATTTCTATGATAAGAAGCAATTCATGTTCTAACCTTACAAAACCGATTCCACACTTGACTAATACGACTTTCAGGTATATTTCTATCATGAAGGTAAATCAATTCTCAATTTTCCCAAACTAAGAACAGATCATATCCTATTAATTCACAACTTTCCAATTTCGTGCTCTCTCGAGTGAAACCGGACTTTTAGATTTACATCAACATTGGCCAAACATTAATGCAGTAAGAACAAAAATTAATAGAACAACCATGGAAGAAAAGATGGAAAAACCAAATGATCAACAATCACATTTCAATACAATTGTTCTTAACCTCAACAAGAAGTGAAATTAGCCACTCATTTGTGGATTAAGCTTATCGTTAAAAGTGTAAAATCATGGTGAAATAAAGGAGAAAGAGATAGAGAGAAACCTTAAGATTTTCGTCCCCTCAACTGCCTGTAACCCACGTTCTTGCTCCACCAAGTTAGAATAATTAAAAATGAACCTAAGTGTTCTATTTATCTTGGTGAAATTTTTCTCGGAATAATAGCCAACGTGTCACGGAGTGCATCAGCGGAGCACTGCCTTCGTGACACAGTGCAAGCGAGCTCTCTGGAATTACAGTCGTTCGGGTGAGATCCCCAATGTGGCACGGCATGCAACGCGGAGCTTGACCAATGTGACACGGCACAAATGCGTACCCTTACTGGAATGTCAAGTTCCATATAATTAGGTCCAACGTGCCACGGCATGAACACGGACGCTCTACGAGAAAATTTTGCCAATTAAATCTTCCGGACGGAATTCATCCTGTGATGCAGCGTGACACGGCTCCATCGCGGAGTCTCTCATTCCATGCTTTCCTTGGCCATTTCCTTGCTCGCCTCCGAGTCCATCTCCGATTCCTCCCAACATGCATCTTAGCTCCATAAAAAGTACGTTTTCCTGCAAAACAACGCTAATCATGTTGGTTAGTATAAATTCACACTTTCCTACAATTTATATGAGAATGTACACACATTGTTGGATAAACAAGGCAAAAACGATGCATTTGAGTATCACTTGGGCATATAAATATGCCCAAGATCACTTACCCCACACTTAAATCTTGTTCGTCCTCGAACAATAATCTTACACCTCATGCAATTGACACCCCATCATGACTACTCGCTCGACAATCAGGGCTACGGTTATACGATTATTTACATAACAAATCATCAAGAAAACATGCATAGTATCATCATTAAAATGACATTTAACATATCAAGACCTCCTAGACTCAAGAATCGACTCTCGATATCGGCAAACTCATGCAAATTAGGCTGACCAAGATATCGACACGAAATTCATTCTTTTCGTCAGCATGTGCCCTCACATCACAGAAATTTCCCCTTTTTTTAATCATGAACTCTAAAACATTTCACGCAGGGGCATATACACACAATTTCCTCTCTCTCCAAAAGAATTAACATGCATCGTGTCATGAACCATAGGCTTGCACTCTAGTGTATTACTCCACTAATATGGGACGCGTGTAAAGATCACGTAGGTCTTAACAGTTGTAATATAGCTTCTGGAACTAGTATATACTGGGCTAACCAATAATAGCAACTAAGCATCCTTAAGCGCTTTTTCAATACATCCCACATCACATTCTGGGAATTATTTCTTCCTTCCCTCCTCCCCATTCTTGAAGTCTTTCTTTATTTTTGTCCCCCACTTCTTTAAGCACACCAGACTAAACAACAAAGATTAGTTATACATCTTTATTTTCTTTAAATCCAGCAAGTGCACCTTTGACTCTTTTCTTACTTTCATCACTTTGCTTTTTCCTCTTTTTTTTTTCTTTTCACCATTTCACTCCTTGACAACGTGAAATTATTTTCTTGAGCGCTTAGAGCTTGGGATTTGATTTACGAATAATGCAAAGAAAGGGTTAAGCAGTTTTCACCTTTTCGACAAAGAAAAGGCTAAGGTTCAATGGGCTAACTAGGATTTGACATTCGAGTGGGTATAAAAAAGAAAAAAACTTTTTAGAGCTAAAACAAAAGCGCCTACATCCTTTCCTACACTACAGTTCCTTCATTTCATTTCGTACACACAACAGGCAAGTTCTAGAACATTCACAATAGCATGGAATAACGAGATCTCACTAGACCTCTTGCACATGCTCAACTCAAGACATATTCACAGACTCTTCGATCGGCCAATTACAAGAATTCAAACATTAAGCCTCAATCACACCCCGCAATTCTATGGCCTAGTATCTCACATATGTACCAAATTGCAAGCTTTCATACGAATCACCTTTGCATTCTAAGAAGCATCATGTACAACACGCAAAAAGAATTTCGTAGCCATAGAGTAGCAACACGCATGGGATACAACCAAACAAACAAAAAAATTGAAAGACAAAAGCTACTCCTATAGACTACATTTCCCTAAGATGGTGAGTCATCCATCCCATCATAGGAACGGTCACCTATTTACGACTTTGGTTCAATGGACTCTTCTCGGTAAAGAACCGAAAACAAACGCGAGAAACCCAATCATAAAAATAGTGTGAAAATTTTAAAAAATATCGATGATTTCGATAAAAAAATATTTAAACACTAGCTAACAGCATTCAACAGCACACAACAACTTCAAAAAGATAATTACAATACGAAACGCCAACACAAAAATCCTTAGGGTCACAAAATAATTTTTAAGCACAACAACGAGAACATGAATATACACACAATCCAGACAAAAACAGCACCACCTAACTACTCCCACCCCACACTAAATACCGAACACTTTGTCCCCAGTGTTCGTACGATCCAACAAACACAAAGCAAGTGGGTGGTGAAACTCCCCTGATCAGTCAAAGTATTCCACTTCATCGTGGTGTGCCTCGTCTCCCATGTCGAGATCTCCCCGTCGTCCTCCTCCCTAACTCAACATCAGGAATCCTCACGTGTCACCTCATCAGTGGGGACATCATCATCCACGGGCTCCACAAAAGCTGGGTAGTCTAGGTCAGTGCCACAGCTCATCCTCATCGTAGGCCTCCCGCCTATGCTTGTGTTGGGCATGCATCCCGAACATGCGGGCCATGTACTTTGATCATCCCGAGCATGTCACTCGACTAGTGTAAGAACGGCCTGTGGTGGTGTCAGGTGCCTTTGGTCTTTGTGACGTCCACGACACGCCTCCATACAGGATATAGTCCAGGGGCCTCTTCCTCAACATCTAGGCCCCTTAAGACGTGGTCGGTAAACCACCAAACCCGTACTGTGCCCTTGATGCAAGCGGGATCTCTTCATGGCGGATATGGTCACCGCCCCAACATTGATCTCCGGCCCTTTCCTTCGGGGCATACACCAAGCCCACGCGATCCCGGGTGACATACGTGCACCCCGGAATCAGGCAGGAACACTATTTTCAGCCGAATTGGCTTCCCTGTTCATCTGTGGGTAGGGCAATGTCTGACGGAAGCCCCTCTCCTTATGCTGCTCCAGCGTGCTGTTGAACGGGCTCCACACAATGTGCATCGATGCCACACGTATGGTGGAGTAATATTCCACTGCCGGAGTACATGGGCGTACGTGTTGCAACGCCCCCCAGATGGCATTCAGGTGATGAGGCTCAAGAGTGACAATCTGGCCCCTTATCTTGATGGTGTGACTGCGGAGCGTCGGGTTCCAATTTCATAGAACTCCGAATCAAGTGCGGATTGCACTCCTTGGGCTCTTCAAAGATGAATCTCGGCCGGCGAGTGTCAATCCGGTGGACTATTCTAGGGAACTCCTGTGCTAACGGCTCCCTTGCAATGTGCTCCTCAGGGAAGTGCTTGTTTTCCTTATGCTTTGTGAACCATTTCTTCCCTTCCTCTTGTCTCCCATCGGGTTCGTATTGGCGGCGTTGGCGCCGCAGAGAGCCGCTAGTGCTGCTGGGACTGCTGTTCCCAGTCTAATTCTTTTTCTACTGGCGCTCGACGTAGATGCGCCCTTTCCTTTGTCTTGCCTGCTCGACATCGTTCATGTCAAATAAAGCGGAACAATCGCAATGTCAGTCAATTTAGAATTAGCGTCGACTAAGGTTGGGTTAGGCCACCCCACACTTAGTCTTCAGCCAAAATACAGCATTACGGCAAGAACATATTTATTTTAATTTACAAAAATAAACCAACAGAAAACACAACAACATGCCTCGTGCATTCGGAGGTCGACGGTGTGGTTCTTTTGCACTACTCAGACTTCGTACAACTAATCACACATTACCATCGATCACAATTTTTATACAAAGCACTTAGCAGGAGAAAAGAAAAAGGAAAGAAAAAAACGAAAAACTATTTACCTACACAAACCTATGTAATTCACCCATTTCTTGCATATTACAATTTCAATAACCCAGAAATCCTTCGGTCTTTCGGCATATTACCAGTTAGCTCAACCAACTCATCTCACCCAACATACACAAACCAACAAGAATTTCACAATTCAACTAGCTTTTTTCCTTTTTTCATGTTCAAATTCAAGCCCTAGCTACAATTTTACAAAAAATTCGATCAAGCTTATGTCTTTATCGGTTCATGCAATCACAATGATGTTATGAACATTAATCAACAATAACTTGAATGAATTTAAGCTCAATTTCTACCTAGGGTAAGGTTTACTCACATCTCATGCTAAAAATCAAAAATTTCAACTAAAATTGAGATAGAGTTGAGAACATACCTTTAATTCGATGGAGGAAGAAAACTTGGCGAGTATATACCTAGGTCTGTGGCACGTTGAGGGAGAAGGGATTTTAGGGGTTTGTCGCGGAGGGGATGAAAAATGAGAGAGAATAAGGGAATTCGAGGTTAAAAAGTGGGGTTTCGCGGGTTACCGGGTGACCCGGTGTGACTCGGCGAATAATAACACCTCCAGCGTGTCACGGAGGGTAACGCGGGCACCCCCTCCGTGACACGGAACCATCGCACAGGCATTCTGGAATTTAGCCCAAAAATTCCAAAATTGCTTTCAACGTGTCACGGAGGGTAGCTTGCGGAGGCCCTCCTCCGTGACACGGAGCCGGCGCGTGGGCTCAGCGTATTGCCACTTTTTATTTTTCTCTTACCTCATTTTTCTCCTTTGCTATCGTTTGCCTTTTGCCTGATCAACCTGAAATTTATCTCACAACAAGAAATCGGTTAGAATCCCAAGGTTTGAAAAAAACACAACACAATATTTTATTTTTATATTTACACACATTTTTTTCTTTTTTTTTTCTTTTTCTTTTCTTTTTCTTTTTCTTTTATCTGTACATTCATAAAACAATAAATTGACGGGTTGCCTCCACGTGCGGCGCCTAGTTTTACCGTCGCGGCAGCGTCCTTACGCTCATTTCCGCCCTAGGGTGACGGACGTTTTCTCACGAACATGTCCTCACCCTTGTCAAGCACACAGCTCGGGGGTCTTCCCATTAACTCCGTGTCTCAACGCTGCAGTCCACATCGGCTCGATCAAGCACGTTGATCACCGAGTTCCTCGTACACAGCCAGGAGATTGGTGGCCTTGGCACCTGAACACCTCCACCTTGTCGTGCTCGCCTTAGTTAGCTGCCCTGCAGCTACATCTAATGGAAGCTTTCTTGGTCACTTGAGAAAGGGCGTCCCCCGTAAATGGGACTTCCGCGTCTGGCTCGAAGTCCAGCACGACAAAAGTCTACCGGGAAGATAAAGGAGCCGACTTGCACCAGCACGTCCTCCCACAATACCATCGGGTCTTCCCAAGGAGCGATCCATGAGCTGCAAGATCACTGTTGTTGTTCTAGGACTCCTAGCCCCAACTTCTTGAATATACGAGGAATTGACATCAAGTTAATGCTCGCTCCCAAATCACATATTTCCGTGAGCTCGGATACTCTGCCCAATTGTTATGCACGTATTGTAAGCTCGGGGTCCTTGAGATTTGTGGGCAATCTGTTCCGTATCCGGGAAGTGCACTCCTCCGTAAGAGCCACCGTGGCATACTCAATCAACCTGCTTTTGTTCGCCACGATGTCCTTAATGTACTTTGCGTACTTCGGCACTCACTGCAAAACATCAACAAGAGGTAAGTTAATGTGTACCTTTTAAGCACGCTTACCGCATGACCTTTTTGAAACACGCCTCCTCCTTGTGTTTCTTTAATCATTGAGGGAACGGGGGTGGAGGTCTTTCTGGTTCAGCATCCTCTTTCTTCCCCCTTTCATCACTTTGCTCCCTCTCTGTTTCTGCTGCTCCCGACTGTTGAGGTGGTCTTTCTGGTTCCACCTCCTTAAGCTGCAAACCACACCTTGTGGTCTTTGCATTCCTGCTTGGGGTTGGGGTCCGTGTCGATAGGAAGTCCTCCTCTAGGCCTGGTGTTTTGGGCTCCAGCAAATTGCCCAAGCTAGTGCTCCAGCGCCTTGGTAGCTAACTGATTGTTCTTAACATCGGCTGCCAATTTAACATAGTCAGCTTGCAATTGAGCTTGGTTATCTATCATAGTCTTAGAACATCTCCTCAATCTTTGGGTGATGGTGGTGGAGGAGGGGCATTGTTGTTTTTGTACTGCGACTGATAGTTCTGCTGCCCTCCTTGATTCCTTTGCACCCCCTGACTCGAACTCTGCCCCTGATGGTTGTTGCTACCCCAAGAGAAATTTGGGTGATTCCTCCAGTTAGAATTGTAGTTGTTACCATACTATTGGTGATTATTCCTTTGTGCATTGCCGACAAAGTTCACCGAGTCAAGATTTTCTCCACAACACTCGGCTAGTGTTCATTACTCCACACACATCACACCAAATCTGCTGCACTGCATTCACTGGGGCTTGAGACTGATTCATGCTCATGTTACCGAAGTGGGTGTTGAGTTGATTACGCAAGCGACTATCTATGTATCGATATTTTGTAAAACCATCCACTTCTAAGACTCCAGCTGCTTTCCTTGCTCCTCCTTGAAGAGTCCGCATTCCCTCCCGGATTTCCCTGCGAATACGATTCAACAAAGTACACAACTCATCATAAGTCTTTTCTAATGCTTGTCCCCGACCATTTGAATCGACAAAATTTTTTGTGTGGGGTTCGAAACCCTCTATAAAAGTGTGCTGGCACATCATTGGATTGGTGGTGATGAGGACAATCCCGCAACAACGATTTGAATCTCTCCCAAGCTTGATACAGATTCTCCCCTTCTCTTTGTTTGAAACTTAGAATTTGACTTCTAAGTCTTGTTTGTTATCTAGGATGGAAAGAATCGGATCAAGAACTTCTTTGCAAGATCATCCCACGTGGTTATAGAATTTGGTGGATCAGCTTTCTAAACACCTTTTGGCTTTCTCCCAAAAGTGAAAATGGGAACAATGTAAGCCTGACATAATCTGTTGACACTCCAGCGGGAATGTAAGTGTCACTTATCTCCAAAAATTTTGAATGTTGTGGATCCTCGTGAGGAGACACGTGAAGCTTGCCCCATGTTCTATTTAAGCTCGAACCTCCTTCCTGGCTCAGGTTTGCGAATCTAGATGTGACATTGCTAACATGTGGGATTGCCACATCGCGAACCAGCCTAGGCGCCATTTCCTCGGGCACTAGCACGCCGCACAAGTGAAGATTGAATTCTGTGGTTGCTCGAGTTGTTTGTGAGCAACTGCGGCTTTCTCTCTAGAGCTTCTCTCCGTTAGCGATGGAATTGTCTTTCCGGCTCTAAGGACTGGTCACCAGCTCTTTGTCCTTGCAGTGTTCCTTGAGAATCTGATATGCAAAATACAGGCTAAGACCAAGGTGTCAACACTAATATAAAGAAATAGCAAACTAACACTTTAAGAAAAAATTTCGCCGTGCCAGTCCCGGCAGCGGCGCCAAAAAACTTGTTCGGCTGTCTAGATGACAACGCAAGTGCCGTGGTCCGAACAAGTAGTAAGGAGTAGCTCAAGTAAGCCAAGTATCGATCCCCACAGGGGGCCCGGACTCGGGGCAAAATCTACTCAAGTGTCAATTTACTGTAACTCTAAAAATACAGACAACAATGTAAAGAAAAGTTTTTTATATTTTGTTATCTAATTTATACTAAGGCTAAAATGAATATACAAGTGAGTCGAACTATGAATGTGAGCATGTTGAAATTTAAGAAACGAATATGTAAAAGAAATTAATTATCGATACAAGTTGGTTTAATCTTTTCTCCGGTTGCTAGTCGGAACTTATGCCTGGATTAAAACTCATATTTAACCCAACTTAGAATCATAGACCTTCCACCTACATTTACGTGATAAGAAGCAATTCATGTTCTAACCATACAAAACCGATTCCACACTTGACTAATATGATTTTCAGGTATATTTCTATCCTGAAAGTAAATCAATTTTCAATTTTCCCAAACTAAGAAAAGATCATATCCTATTAATTCACAACTTTCCAATTTCGTCTCTCGAGTGAAACCGGACTTTTTAGATTTACATCAACATTGGCCAAAAAAATTAATGCGGTAAGAACTGAGAATTAATAGAACAACCATGGAAGAAAGATGAAAAAACCAAATGATCAACAATCACATTTCAATACAATTGTTCCTAACCTCAGCAGAAGTGAAATTAGCCACTCATTTGTGGATTAGACATCGTTAAATGAGTGTAAATCATACAAACAATTGAAAGAAAGAAGAAAGAGATAGAGAGAAACCCTAAGATTTTCGTCCCCTCAGCCCTTGTAACCCACGTTCTTGCTCCACCAAGTCAGAATAATTAAAAATGAACTTAAGTGTTCTTTTTATACTGGTGGGAATTTTTCACGGAATAACAACCAACGTGTCCGCAGGTGCATCGCGGAGCACTGCCTCCATGACACGATGCAAGCTGTGGAAGCTCTACGGAATTTGGTCGTCCGGGTAATTATCCCCAACATGGCACGGCATGCAACGCGGAGCTTGCCCAACGTGTCACGGTGCGAACAGCACCTTCGCTGGAATCTCAAGTTCCAGGCAATTAGGTCCAACATGCCCACACGGACGCGGCGGACCCTCTCTACGGAAAATCTTTGCCAAATAAATCTTCTGGACAGAATGCATCCTGATGGCAGCGTGACACAGCTCCATCGCGGAGCCTCTTTATTCCCTGCTTTCCTTGGCCATTTCCTTGCTCACCTCCGAGTCCATCTCCGATTCCTCCCAACATGCATCTTAGCTCAGTAAAGTACGTTTTTCCTTCAAAACAATGCTAATCATGTTGGTTAGTATAAATTCACACTTTCCTATAATTTACATGAGAATGTACACACATTGTTGGATAAACAAGGAAAAAATGATGCATTTGAGTATCACTTGGGCATATAAGTATGCCCAAGATCCAGCCCCATAAGCAGGGTACAACCAACATGCAATCTATATCCCTACCCAGGTCATACCCCATCTCCCATAGTAACTATGAGCATCCCGTCGGCTCCCTGGGTATGCACTTGGGGTCGCTGAGCCCTAACTATAGCTGTACCAGTGTCAGGTACTCCTAAATCAACACCCAGGGCGTACCCTTTCGACGGGGTGTATAAAAGCCGACCAAGGAAAACTATGGAAGCTGGCATCCCATCTTCGTCCCTGAGGCCGGCATGCCACTCCGTAGACGACGTATCCTCGCCCTCTGGTGGACAAGTCGATCCAGCTATTAACCCTTGGGTGGTCATAGAATGCTATGTAATCCAACCCCAAAACAATGCGATCGGTCTCAACGAGTAATACTAGCTGCGTATACCACATCTTGAAACTAATGATAATGATATGTATGTATTTAATACATGCTGAAGCTGATAATTAGTATATATACAATCTTCTGTCATACTGTGCTGAGTCTAATACTAAACAAGATATAGTTTTTCTGCTAGGAATCATGCTGTGTAAATGAGTTTCATAGTAACAGTTACTACTTCTAACTTATGCTTTGTAAACTTCATTTTAGGCTACTATTCTATTTCTGAAATACTCTAAGGAAACTTATATTGCTTTACTAAGTTTTGACTGAACACGATCATATCCTATCATACTTTACTAAATCACATACTGGGCATGCTGTACTATTTCTGACACTTTCTACTAGAATTTATATCGTGCTAGTAAGTCTCACGCTATATACATGACATGATGCTTCCAACATCGTACTAAAATTTATACTAAGCATAATATGCGACTTATGAAACATTCTACTGGCACTTGAGCTGTGCTACTATACCAGAACTACTAGCTTGCCGAAGATACTGGCTTTACATACATCAGTTGTCGGAAGAAAACATCACTTTTGATAGAAATTAGAACCAAATTCATCTGTATTCACATTCATAGCAATTAGAACCAAATTCAACAATATCTTGGAAGAAAACATCACTTTTGATATATATATATATATATAGAGAGAGAGAGAGAGCCCAAACTTTGTCTTATCAAGAACGGCCCGAGAAAACTCGTGTTTCTCGAAGATCCAGAAGGAAGAAATGCTCACTTTAGGGATAGAAGTATATTGACACTAATTTGGAACAATTTCACTTACCTTAGCTCGGTAGGACGATGATTCGCCGGCCGAATTTCACAAAACTAACTTCGCAAGAATGCTCTCTTCAGCATTATACTTCGTGTCAAATTTAATTTGAGTTTGGACCACGTTTGGCAGGCGTAATCGATTGAATTTATATATAAAACCGTTCCCTCTGTGTTCTGATCGTTCTCTGGAAAGGAAATGAAATTAAAATGATTAAAACCAAAGTTGGAGGGCTTATATACTTGGGCTGGACAGGGCCTCCGTGACACGCCGCCATCGCGGGAAGCCCTCCCTCCCGTGGCATCTTTGCCATCACGGAGGTTCTTCCCGGCTTCTCCCGTGGTGGTCGAAATCAATGTTCGTCGGGTCTTCCCTGGGATTTTCCTAGCATGTATGGCATTCTAAAACTCTTAACCAACATGCGAATAGGCCATCTACATGTTCGAGAATTTACGGGTTGTAACATCCTCCCCCTTTATGAACATTCATCCTCGAATGTAAACTTCTACTGTAAGAAGTTCAACTTACTTGACTTATTTTGAAAATTTTTTTTTTGAGTCTCCACTGTAATATGGACTATCTCAGAAATCCGCAAACCGGAAAAGTCCAATACAGGTACTCCACACAATACTAATAGTCATCACGCAATAAGCTAAATCCAATCTGTCTCATTATACACGTAATATAAGGCAATTTATAAAATAACAATACTAGCGTACCTCACGGGCGATTAGAAGTACGGAACAACTTGGGATATCTTACTTTCATGTCTTCTGTGCTTCACGAGTCATCTCCTCTTGGTTCTTATTATGCCACGGTACCTTGACGAAGCAACATCCTTAGTTCCTACACACGAATGCCTGTCAAGTATGGCTACTTGAACCTCTTCATAAGCCATCTACTTTGTAACCTTGACATCCTGAACGGGAACAACTCTAGAGGGGTCCCCTATATACTTTCTCATCATAGACACATGGAAAACTGGATTAACAAACTCAAATTCTGGAGGCAAGTTCAACTAGTATGCCACTTGGCCTATTCTTGACGGATACGGTAGGCCCAGCAAATCTCGGGCTGAGATTACCTTTCCTGCCGAATATCATCACCCTTTCATTGGAGAAACTTTCAAAAACACCCAGTCATTCACATTAAATTCCAAGTTTACTGCCTTAGCACATCGGCATACAATTCTTGGCGGCTCACGGCGAGCGGTCGGTAGGCTTTCTCTAATAAGCTTTACCTTCTCCTCTGAATGATGAATAATATCTGGCCCAATCAGCGCTGACTCTCCTACTTCAAACCAGCCAACTGGCGATCTACATTTCGTCTATACAATGCCTCAAAGGCGCAATACGGATAACTGAGTGGTAACTATTGTTATAAGCAAATTCAATCAGCGGTAAATGCTCATCCCAACTACCACCAAAGTCCAACACACACGCCCGTAGCATATCCTCGAGCGTCTGAATAGTGCGTTCAGCCTGCCCATCTGTTTGAGGTGAAATTCCGTGTCAGATTAACTCTGTGTTCCCAGGCCTCTACGAAATGATGTAAAATTTAGGCTGTGGTGCACCCCTCTGTTAGAGATGATGGATCTTGCGGAACACTGTGCAGTCTGACTATTTCTCTGATATACAATTCGGCATAATCTTCAGCAGAGAAAGTAGCTTTTACTGGCGGGGAAATGGGCAGATTTCATCGGTCTGTCAACAATTACCCAAATGGAATCATGTCTATGCACGGTACCGGGATAATACTACTGCAAAGTCCATGTTTACTGCTTCCCACTTCCAAAGAGGCACAACTATATCCTGAGTCAATCCGCCTGGTTTATGGTGTTCTGCTTTTACTTGCTGACAGTTAGGACACTAGGCTACAAATTATGCTGTTACCTCTTCATGCATGTCCACCGGTAATTTTTGATATCATTGAGTATATTTCTAACGCGCACGGGTGGAGAGAATAGCGGGTGTAACGCCTCGCTCATAATCTGCTGACGAAGCCCTGAAATATCTTAAACACAAAGGCGGCCTTTACATTGCAACACTTCATCCTCCGTTACTTGAAAATATGACGCTTTCCCTTTCTTAATTTTGTCTTTAAAATGGTAGAACTAGAGTCGGGATCTACATCACGTCGTTCCTTTACCTCCTGACTAATAACGACACTACGGTGTTCTGAATTACCACGCTGTTTTCCTCTGTTTCTGCCCTATACGAATGGATAAACTTGCTAATTGGTGTATTTCTCGGTCCAACTCCTTTGCAAAGTCATGAAACTCCCCATAGATTTGCGGGCGAGGCATCTCCTACTCGTTTGCCTTTCCGGATGATATAGAATGTTCCCGTCATAATCTTTCAATAACTCCAACCAGCGACGTTGCCGCAAATTCAACTCCCTATGAGTAAAGATATACTGTGAAGCTCTTATGGTTAGTGAAAATATCTACATGGACGCCGTACAAGTAATGTCTCCATATCTTTAGAGCGTGGATCACTTTGCCCAGTACGCTTCCGAGGTCATGGGTAGGATAATTCTTCTCGTGTTTCCTCAGCTGTCGGGAAGCATAAGAAATTACTTTACCATGCTGCATCAACACACATCCTAACCCAATACCCGAAGCGTCAGAATAAACTGCATAACCGTCCGTACCTTGGCAATGCTAACCTGCTTGGGGGCGGAGGTTAATTTGTCTTTCAATTCTTTGAAGCTCTGCTCATGCCTCCATCACTTTGAAACTTTACTACTTTTTATATCAGTTTAGTCAAAAGTGCCGCTATGGTGGAGAATCCCTCAACAAATCTTCTATAGTACCACCTTAATCCCGGGAAGCTGCGTGCCTCGGTCGGAGTGGTAGGTGCGGACCATATTTTCATTACTTCAATTTTCTGTGTATCTATATGTGTACCAACCTCTGACGTAGTGTGATCAGAAAGACTACTAAATTCAGCCAAATTCACCTTTAGAGAAATTATCATGTAATTGACATCATACTAGTTTGTTATGCGAATCGACAAGTAATCTATACGTATAGCTAGAGGTTGTCTGGCCTTCTGGGTCACATGCTAATGCTACTTGTTGTTGGGATGATATGTATGACTATCTGCACACCATGTGCACAAATCTGATCAGAGGATCTGATAGTGATCATGATCTCTAATAATACAAATTTGAATAACGGTGAATAGGCGAATAGTTGGGTTGAATGACCGAATGCTGCGATAGTCTAACAATGCTCTAAATGTCCTACTCGGACATCTGTAGCTCATGCATAACTGTGGAGTTGTGGACAACTAACTGCTTTGTTCTTCTTGTTGAACTACTGTAGAGCTGGGCTTAGTCGGGCTTACTCTCGGGCGATCGAGTCCCAGAATCTTCATAGGGAACCTACCAATTTCCTTGTCTTGTAAACCTTTGTGCAAGCAGAATACTACCAATTCCTTATGCCTGGTTTGTATCACCGGATCTATACTGCTGTTACGGAAAATTCTTGGTCTTATAAGCAATGCTCTAAAGACTGGCTTTTTTTCTTCTAGGACTCACGTATCTGAATATCTTACGAGCAGTTTGTGAGTATAAATGCATCACTAACTCTCGATGTGGACCCTTTCTTGGATACCCACTGTTTGTCTGATTGGGATGACTGACCAGCCTGCAGGGTGTTCTACATGATGGCTACTAGGTTGACCCCATTAACTCACCTACAAGGCTGAAAAACGATGTACGACCATTATATCTTGGAAAATTCTGGTGGTGCTTAACCTTTGGAGTATGCTTATTAAGTCTCCATTTCGTTACGGCACATGCGATAACATTACTGGTCTTTAGGGATGCTTCCCTGCTATTACAAGCGCCATTGGTCGTTGGAGCAAACAACTGCGCCCGTATCATCTAACCACATGATTAAGGCTAGTAACTCTTGTGAGATTACGAAGTCTAAATATTGACCCCTTTTTGGCAAGGGGTCTACTTGATCTGATCTTTGTGTATACTTCCTAGCACCTAACCAGAATCTGTGTGACTGTAACCCCTATTGGCCTTCTCATAGCATATCTGATATCTGTATATATATATATATATATATTAACAACTATGTACACTACATATTGAGCTTGTAGTAATACATAATCGACATGCTTTACTAAATTTCATACTACATGATACACTACTTCCATAGTCTAATGATATCTCTTGTCCTCGTATCATTTCATTGGATTTTCCTCCATTCTGGAAGCAACAAGCACATGCACCTTAGTTATTGTCTCTTTTGTTTAAAATTTCGCCGTCCTCTCGTATCATTTCATTGGATTTTCCTCCCATTCTGGAAGCAACAAGCACATGCACCTTAGTTATTGTCTACTGTTTAAAATTTCGCCACTCTTACAACATGGGGTCAACATCCAAACCTTGTGGCCTTACTTGGCATTATATTAATACCCGTGGCTGTCTGTTGGGCCTGATCTCCCGGTCGTACATGATTAGAGTCTGTGTCGGCAGTCTCATAACTTCCCCCTAGGCGGACATACCGTAACATTCTGGACTATAAGCTTACTATCTCTTAGCTTTTAGTCCAAGGTTTAGTCCTTAATACACGATGTTCTATCAATCTGGAGGTGATTCTGATTTCACCTCAAAATATGGTATTCATGCTCTTCACCCTCATCTTTCTTAAACAGAGCTTTGGGGTTCAAGGTACCTCCCTTACATTGTCAATAAGGTTACCAGTCAAGTTTCCACCTATACTTCTTCTACCTTGCAGTCGGACCCATCTTATTCATATAATCTACCTATCTTTTGATGTCACAGGTAAGATTATAACTATTATCTTGCAGACATACCCTGTCGTTGTTAGCATGCTACGACGGATTCAGCCTTTTTCTGACTTGAACTTGACTATTATTGGAAGTCCATCACTGACAGATCTCCTACGTCCACTTCGAGTAAGCTAGTAGTCTTACTTGCTCTTCTGACTTATTACCCTGAGGGTCTGCACAACTTACGTAATCGTAAGGGCTTCTTACTCTTTCTAACACTTTCTGGAATCAACCAATCCATCTTCACTTACTGCTTACTTTGGGCAACATCGCCTCAATCCTTATGCCCTTTG
>JACEIK010002176.1:154038-171635 GCA_018107945.1 Datura stramonium | reverse complement strand
ATAGCCCTTTGTTTCCAGGAACCTGAGATAGAACTAGCCAGGCACCAGATGTGCCTAGGCCCACCAGTTAGTAGTCCAGGTCCTTCTAGGGCACCAGGTGTCAGTCATACCCCCCAGGGCAGGGCGTGACATTATGATTACATATGTTGTTGCTAGCTGCTAGAAAGCATATTAAGAGAATACTTCAGTATCCCTCATCGGGAAAGAAGAGATTAAGGGAGACTCACGCTAGAAGAGTCATAGAAATTCCTCTGCCCTTTTGTTCACCAAGTTAGTAGAAATGATGTTTGGCTACCATGCCTAGGCTTCAAATGTTTGTGGGTAATAGTTGGGCCTGAGTTAGTAAGTTGAACAGCATAGGAATAGCCGGGCGAAATAACTATCAGTTCGCCGCATGTATTATCAGTAGAGCTCGTCCAGAGATCGTTAGCATACCTTGATGCCTCTAGGGCCAGAATTATGTTAGTATGGCCTTACCCCAAAGTCAGTGGAACCCGAGTTGCCTAGAGAGTTGAGGGTTAGTCCGCCATATAGTGGCTATCGCCAGTAATAGTTAGTTTCAATCGACGTGGTACTTATCGTACAGGGCACCGCCTCAGTTGTACCATCTTGATAGAGCAGTAGATACCCTATGGGGGGAAGTTTTGTTAGTAGCTAGATACGGGGCCAACGCCCTAGCCTACTCTTATCAAATATTCAGGTACAAGTTGTCGGAATGGCTAAGTCAAGATAAACACACCTACGAGGTTAGGAATCGCCCAGAGAAGGCATATGAAATCTGAACGGACTCAGTTAGTGTCTCAGGGACAAGAACCGCAGTATTACAGTATTACCCCTAGGCCAAGAGTTATAATAAGTTGCCTATGGGAGGTTAGGGCTAACTGCTCAGGGGTATATTCGTTAGTAGCAGCCCCACAAGTGTTCTATGTAGAGGACAAGTATTCCAGAGTAAGCCTATTATGGTCAGCTGCTATGAATAGAGTTGAGACGATATGATGACATAGTAACCCTCGCCCGAGTTAACCCTAGCTAGATTGGGTTTTCCTTATGACATGGGATTGTTAGATATTATTGCCTATAGGGCCATGCTTGTAGGGCCAGTATGATGTCCTAAATGACCAAATTAAGGTCGTAAAGGCCGTGTTGAGTTACACCAGATTGAGTCCATGAGGTTCATATCCAGCTATAGCGGTTATATTATAGACCATAGTCGAGCCAAGGCTCGGGGCCCAGTTATAGCATCTATAGTACGATCCATAGTCGAGCCAAGGCTTAGGACCCAGTTATAGTAGCTATAGTATGATCCATAGTCGAGTCAAGGCTCGGGATCCAGTTATCAGAAATTATGTAATGACCCATAGTCGAGCCAAGGCTCTGGGTCCAGTTACACAGCCCAAATGGCTCAGATAAAGTTACAGGAGCTCAGATGGCTCAGATACAGTTACAGGAGCCCAGATAGCTCAGATATAGTTACAGGAGCCCAGATGGAAAGGATACAGTTATAGGAGCCCAGAGAGCTCGGATACAGTTATAGTTACTTACAGAGTCTACGGGGTACCAATAGGGGTATATAGACTGATTGGCACCTATCGAGGCTTATGGGGGACCAGGTAGGTTATTCTGTGTTGCTTGTACCTTCCCGACTTATGGGGTCGGGTTAGGTTCTTGTTTGTAAATTTGTGTGCCAGTTATAGCTTATGAATGCATAGTCGTATAGTTCAACTCATACACATGTAGTGACTTACTAGATGCAGGTTAGGGAAAAGAAAGCTTACAAGTTAACTTCTGGCCCTTATTACTATTCACTTTCAATTTTTTTCAGTCTTACTCAGCTTCTGTTATTGCCTTACATATTCGGTACATATTCGATACTGACGCCCAACTATTGGGCGCTACATACTTGCCTGCAGGTTTAGACAGACAGAGTTCAGGACCTCCATTAGCAGTTGTTCAGAGTCAGTCGTTTGGCTAGTTCCTTTCATTCGGAGCTGCCAGGTTATAAAGATTGCAGTATTTTATTTATATGGCATTTGGGTAGGTCGGGGCCCTGTCCCCACCATTCTTCCTATTCTTAGAGGCTTGCAGACTACAGTCCTCAGTCAGTTCATTGGTTTTGGCCATGTGGGGCCCATGTATATCTTATTTTACGTGTTGGTCGTGTGGGGCCCAATATAGCTTCCTATTTTCATTCTTGTTATAATTAGACAGCATGGTGGTCTTGTCGGCCTGCATAGGATCCCTATTATTGCATTGTTGTTGGTTAGCTGTCTTCCTTTACAAGTGGCCTTGTTGATCAGAGGTTGTATTTACATATGAGATATAGCCCGTCGTTTTCCTAAATTAAGTTACATGCGTGCACCAGAAGTGCACCAGGTCAGTTAGCTTAGTCAAGATCCCAATGTGGCATTAGGTGCCAGTCATGCCTCCCAAGGTGGGGCATGACAAACTTGGTATCAGAGCAGGTCATATTCCAGGGAGTCTGCAAGCCGTGTCTAGTAGAGTCATATTTATAAATGTGTTGTGCACCATATTTTATAAGCAGGAGGCTACGAGGCATGATAGTATGGTTACCCCTCTTTCTTCTCAGATTGTGCTATAGAGCCGAGTTGTATAGGGATAAGTCCCTAAGTTTTCTTTTTTATGTCTGTCTAGAATAATGTTTGATATGGGACAGACTTCAGTCAGCCACAAGTCAGCTACAACAGCAGGAGAGGGTACCAGTGAAGTGCCATAGTTTGGGGGGGACAGTTAGCCTATGGCAAAGGCAGACGTCTTTTAATCACCCCAGCACTCTCCTGGTGCACTAGGAACCTCATAAGGTAACAGATATGTCGGCACCGTCCCTAGTTTTTTTTTACAACCTCAGAGTAAGAGGTCAGTAATACAACATATGTATGGGTTGTCTCACTTAGTAGACAGTTAGAATTAGACAGGGGCGACAACTAATGTTTGATTATCTAAAAGGTATAAAAGAAGGGGGAAATTGTGGGGTTCTTACCCCCAACTCTTCGTAGGTAGTAAAGTTCCATACCTCAGCCCTACCGTAGTAAGATATGGCTACTTCCTGCCTTCCATCTCTTTCTAAGTATGACAGAAAGCGTAAATGCGATATTGCCCAGTATGAATAGTAAAGAGGGGCTAGAATTGTTGATTCCAAAAAAACGTTAGAAAGTGATTAAGACTCCTAATGTTCAACTAAGTCACCTAGACCCTCACAGCAACAAATCAGGAGAGTAGGTAAGATTGTTAGTAACATCCAAGTGCGGGTGAGAGTCTATAAGCAGTAAACCCCCAGCAATAGTAAAGTTTAAGCCAGAAATATATTAACCCCTTCGCGGTGTGTGGATGACGGTAAGACTTACCTGTAGAATAATAGCTATGGCCCTAGTTTGATATGTCGAAGGAAAGAGAAATTAGATGAATGAAATTGGCTCGAGTGAGGGTCAGAATGATACAAGTCAATAGAGTTGCCTAGTAGTATCCTGGGCAGTAAGATGCAGGAGGCATGAGCCCTAGATCTCAGCCCCTAGAAGTAAGGGAAAGACATGAGTATCTAACTTTGTACCCCGAGTTTTGGAGGCAGATGAGTGAAGGTACGGAGACCCTAGCCTAGTGTAGTCAGAGATAAGGCCCAACAGGAGGAGCCGTCGGCCCTTGAGATAGTAAGGGACAGAGTTTGAGACACGGAGGCTGACTCTATGTTCTAAATATAGCAGAGTTTCGTCAGTAGATTATAGCAGGGCATACCATGCTCATCATCTCCCCCACTCGGGTTTGACGAAAGCGTGTTAGGTTATAAAAGAGATTTACTGCTAGCATAGGAAGAAGAAGGATATTTTTGAGTTATGACACAGAGCCCTAATGACCAGCAAGAGCAGGCTGGGCAGTAGAATCGGGCAGGCTAACCCAGAGAATAGTCGTGCTTTCGTGAAAGTGGGAAGTAGACAATATGAATATAGTTATAAGGTTACCTCATACCAGGTGTAAACGTGACCCTATTATGTCATTATTGAGAGACTAATGAGATTAACTTACTTCCTGCCGATTGGAATGACGTTTCAGCTAAAGACTACGCCGAATTGAATACGAAAGAAACTTTCCGACTATATGGTATCTCAATGTCGATTAACTTCTGGCAAAGGGGCACAATTCACAGCTAGGTTTAGGAAGAGTTATCAAGATATATTGGGATGCATGTTAATTTAAGTACCGCCCCTCGTCCCTAAATAAATAGCCAAGAAGAGAACCCGACTCAAACACCCAGAGTTATGTTAAATGTGGGAATGTAGGTTTCCTATATGACGGCCTGATGCAGGTAAGTCAGGATAATTGAATCGAGCATACTGCATCAGTTAGAGGGAAACAGTTAAACTAATTTGGAGACATGTACCAGCAGCCCAGGGTCGCTGGAAGTCTTACTCTAGTATATGGAGAAGTTAGAGATTGAAGCAATGACTGGATGTTCCTAAAAATTTCGCTAATGAAGGGTGTTATGAGATTTGACAAGCAGGGCAAGTCCAGCCCTAGATTCATTAAGTTATATCGGATCCTCTGGGAGATTAGTCAAGTGGACTATGGGATAGAGTTGCCTTCGGGGCTAGGATCTGTCTATCAACACTACGCAAGTGCGTAGAAGACCTTTTTCTCAGATTGACCCAGTCGGGGATACTTAAGGCATAGAAGCGTTGTTCCACGGAGAGGCTCCAATAGTTATCCATCTTAAGAATCAAAGTGGTAGCTTATTAAGGTATCATGGGGGGAAATATAGAAAAAAAAACTACAGATAGTTGTTTTAGGCTCTACGATGATAGTATACAGACTCAGACAATTTAAGTTAAGGCAAGACAGTTTTAGATATTATACAGTTGACTTTGTTGCTATTGTTATCAGTTGGGTACTTCTATGTGATAGAACTATGTTTTAGCGGCAAGCAGCATCCCGTGAGAAGCCTGTGTTGGATTTTTCTGCGTTTCAGACTTACAGATAGTCCATAATACAGAGGAGACTTTGCCGAAATTTTTCTAAGTACTAGTCAAAAAAAGTTAACCCCCTTTAATCCTCAAGATGACATTCGAGGATGAATGTTCCTAAGGAAAGGAGGATGTTACACCCCGTAAGTTCCTATCGTTTAACCGATGCATTCATATGTCTGTTGAGATTTTAAGAGTATGATGCATGAGGAAAATGCCCGGAGGATAAATATACGAACGTGGCATCGAGCGAGCAGGAAGTGGGGGCCAGAGGCCAGGCACCTTGGGCGTCGCGCCGCGCCAGCCGATCTGGCGCTATGGCTGGCGTGCGACACACCCTTGCCCAGCGTATGGCCGACGCATGGCACAGCCATTCCTGGCGCGCCACGCCCCCTGCCACTGCCTCAAAAACTATATAGACCCTCTCAAGTCTTGAATTGAATCATTCACACATTTTCTTCAACAAAGAAATAAGAGTAGGCAACATTTCACATAATTTTCATCAAGTTACACCGTCAAACTCCGTCTAAATGCAAATTCGTCTTGGATAACGAGTTCTAGGCCTATGAGAAGCATCGCTGCGGAGTTATTTCATGAGAATTCGCTCGGTCAGTCGAAACCTCGCCGAGTAAAGATTGTCGGAATTGCTCCAAATTTGATTCTAAACGGCCACAGACAATAGGTAAGCATTTATCTCTTATAAACTCTTGAGAAATGGTGGGTTTCTAGCTGAGTTATTTAGAGTTGAATTATAGTTGATATTACTATATCGAAAGATGTAATTATTGGCCGAATTTAGTATTGAAACTAGCCATATTTTCTCAGTATAAGGATTGCAATTGAGTGGGACTGCTGGCTTCAGGTTGGAACTAATCAGTTAAACGAGAATCGGCATTCGAGGTATGTTAAGGCTTATTCCTTCGGCAAGTTATTCTCGTCGTACAATGCTACACCTTATATTTCTGAGCATAGACAACGATCCTACTTGTTGTAATTAGATGTTTCTAGTATGTAAGAGCCATGTAT
Source organism: Datura stramonium (assembly GCA_018107945.1). Classification (NCBI taxonomy): domain Eukaryota; kingdom Viridiplantae; phylum Streptophyta; class Magnoliopsida; order Solanales; family Solanaceae; genus Datura; species Datura stramonium. The sequence goes on along the minus strand of JACEIK010002176.1, from coordinate 165,639 downwards.
GTCGTGGGTTTATTTCCAGAATACTAAGGGAAACAGAGAGAAACGAAGGTTCCTAGATAATATTCATCCGATTACGCCGTCAAACGTGGTCCAAACTCGAATTAATCNGTTGTAATTAGATGTTTCTAGTATGTAAGAGCCATGTATGTCGTGGTTAGCTTCTATCAGTAGATTATGATTACATATGTTGTGGCTAGCTGCTAGAAAGCATCTTAAGAGTATATTGCAGTATCCCTCATCGGGAAAGAAGAGATTAAGGGTGACTCACGCTAGAAGCGTCATAGAAATTCCTCTGCCCTTTTGTCCACTGAGTTAGTAGAAATGATGTTTGGCTGCCATGCCTAGGCTTCAGATGTTTGTGGGTAATAGTTGGGCCTAAGTTAGTAAGTTGAACAACATAGGAACAGCCGGGCGATATAACTATCAGTTCAGCGCATGTATAGTTAGTAGAGCTCGTCCAGAGACCTTTGGCGTACCTTGACACCTCCAAGGCCAGAATTATGTTAGTATGGCCTTACCCCAGAGTCAGTGGAACCAGAGTTGCCTAGAGAGTTGAGGGTTAGTTCGCTATATAGTGGCTATCGCCAGTGACAGTTAGTTTCAGTCGACATGGTGCTTATCGTACAGGTCACTCAGGGCACCACCTCAGTTGTACCATCCTGATAGAGAAATAGATACCCTATGGGGGAAGTTTTATTAGTAGCTAGACACGGGGGCAATTCCCTAGCCTGCTCTTATCAAATATTTAGGTACAGGTTACTAGGAATGGCTAAGTCCAGATAAACACATCTACGAGGTTAGGAATCGCCTAGAGAAGGCATACAAAATCTGAACAGACTCAGTTAGTGTATCAGGGACTAAAACCACAATATTACAGTATTAACCCCAAGCCAAGAGTTATAATAAGTTGCCAATGGGAGGTTAGGGATGACTGCTTAGGGGCATATCTGATTAATAGCAGCCCCACAGTTGTTCTACGTAGAGGACAAGTATTCCAGAGTAAGCCTATTATGGTCAATTATTATGAGTAGAGTTGAGATGATAGTGATGACATAGTAACCCTCACTAGAGTTAACCCTAGCTAGATTGGGATTTCCTTACGACGTGGGATTGTTGATGTTATTGCCTATAGGGCCATGCTTGTAGGGCCAGTATGATGTCCGAAAGGACCATATTGAGGCGGTGAGGGTCGTATTGAGTTACACAAGATTGAGGCCATGAGGGTCGTATCTAGCTATGGTAGTTATATTTTGGTCCATAGTCGAGCCAAGGCTCGGGGCCCAGTTACAGCAGCTATAGTACAATCCACAGTCAAGATCAGTTACAACAGCTACAGTATGATCCATAGTCGAGCCAAGGCTCGAGATCGAGTTACAACAGTCACATTATGACCCATAATCGGGCCAAGGCCCGAGGTCCAGTTATCAGAAATTACGTTATGTCCCATAGTCGAGCGAAGGCTCAGGGTTCAATTTTGAAGCCCAGATAGCTCAGACACAAATACAGTTATAGGAGCCCAAATGGCTCAGATATAGTTACAGGAGCCCGGATGGCATAGATACAGTTACAGTAGCCCAGATAGCTCAGATACAGTTACAGTTACTAGTAGAGTCTACGGGTACCAATAGGGGTATATAGAATGATTGGCACCTGTCGAGGCTTATAGGGGACCAAGTAGGTTATTTTGTGTTGCTTGTACCTTCTCGGCTTATGGGGTCGAGGTTAGGTTTTTTTTTGTAAATTTGTCTGCTAGTTATAGCTTATGAATGAATAGTCGTACAGTTAAGCTTATACACATGTAATGACTTACTAGATGCTGGTTATGGAAAGGAAAGCTTACAGGTTAACTTCTAGCCCTTATTATTGTTCACTTTCAATTTTTATCAGTCTTACTCAGCTTCTGTTATTGCCTTACATATTCGGTACATATTGTACTGACGGCCAACTATGGGGCGCTACATACTTGCCTGCAGGTTTAGATAGACAGAGTTCAGGACCTCCATTAGTAGTTTTTCAGAGTTAGCAGTTCGGCCAGTTCCTTTTATTCGGAGTTGCCAGGTTATAGAGATTACAGTATTTTATTTATATGGCATTTGGGTAGGCTGGAGCCCTGTCCCGACCATTATTCCTATTCTTAGAGGCTTGCAGACTATATTCCTCAGTCAGTTGGTTGTTGTTGGCCATGTGGGCCTCATGTATGTCTTATTTTACATGTTGATCATGTGGGGCCAAGTATAGCTGCCTTTTTTCATTTCTATTATAACTAGACAGCATAGTGGTCTTGTTGGTCCGCATAGAATTCCTGTTATTGCATTGTTGTTGGTTAGCTGTCTTCCTTTACAGGTGGACTTGTCGGTCAGAAGATGTATTTACCGTCGAGATATAGGCCATCATTTTCTTGAATTAAGTTACAAGCATGCACCAGAAGTGCACCACGTCAGTCAGGTCAGTCCAAATCCCAGTGTGGCATTAGGTGTCAGTCATGCCTCCCAAGGTGGGATGTGACAGCTTTCTAGATTTTTATTTAAGTTCATTAATAAAGTACAATAATCCTTTTTAATATTTTTTAATATATGCACGGGCTTATGAGTAATACTTTACCTGAATCCTATTAAGCTCGGCAAGTACAAACAATACTCAACCAAACCAATCTGTTTGAGGCCCCATAAGCCAGCAGGTACATAAATACCCTATTGGTAATACTTTAGCCACATGGGTAATCTGTATGTAGCTCCAAGGCGATCATTATACCCTCAATGATTCCTTAGGCATTCTATATTTAACAATAGTTTTTTAAGCATCAACACAACTTTTTTGGTATTAACAAAGCCCCATAGGCATCACATAGCCCTTCTGAGCATCAACTTAACCATCCATGGCATCAAGAAAGCCTGTAAGAAGTTTAGGATGTTGATGCATGGTGATTTTACCATGCATCTCAGCCTTTTAATCAAAATTATTGTATCATTTACATCTAATATGAGAATATTACATATATGTATTTTTTTTTATTTCAGGTAAATATGTTTTGAAGGAAGAATAGGATGAAAAAGAGTGAAATAGAGCCAATACAGGGTGAAAACAAACTGAAGACAAAACTAGCAAGAAATTCAGCCTCAGTTGCCACAAAAGCAAACTCTAAATTTGCAATTGTGAGATCTGAGTTCGGAAAATATTAGATCAGCAGAAAGTGGCAATTGCGAACCTAAATCGCAATTGTAAGGTATGGAGGAAAAGCATAAGTTTGCAATTGTGAACATGACTCACAATTGCGATATTTGAGAAAAATGGCAGAAGTTCGCAACTGTGAACATTGACTCACAATTTCAAGATTCGAGGAAAAATTAACAATTAGCAATTGCGAACCAAAAAGTGTATTTGCGAATCACAAGACTCAGATTTGTATTGCACTAGAATTTCACTATTGTTTGCTCAAAACTTATATAAGGTGGAGGAGTTCCATGAAAAAAAACATGTTTGGCATCTTGGGATGCCTGAATAGACTGAGAAACAAAACTCTTGTATAAAGAAAATTACACAATCGCAGGGATTCGAGATTTCAATTTTTGGGAAGAAATTCCTATGCTTGTATTTTTCTCTCTTTAGACTTATTTTGTTTAAATATTTTCTTAGTGGTTTTTGTATTATAAAACATGAGTTTTATCTATGGATTTTTAGTTTAAATCCAACTCATGTTATGCTTATGACATGTTTGATATTATTGACAATTAAAATAAGATCTTAATTTTTTTTGATTAATTTTATTCTTCAATATTCTCAAGGGGATAGCTAACCCTAGGACTCGCCCATCTACTGAAAGTTCAACTTGAAAAAGTCAATTTATGATTGAAAAAACTAACTAATAAGAATTTGACACGCTAAACCTCATCTAATAAATTCTCTTAAGAATAAATAAGAATTTATTTGGCACATATCAATAGCTCTAAATTAAATAATTCGCTTAAATCTGAAAAGATCATAGTGAGATAAATAATTAAATTATTAAAAAAGATTGGGTTGTGGTATAGGAATTGAGTGCAAAGGCTAGATACTTCGTCGTTACTAACAAAATTTTGACATACATTGGATCATTATTGGAGTGTGTGTTCTTGAGTATTTTTATTTATGGTCAGTGATCAATTTAATTACTTTTTTAGAGTATAAAATAGATAAAGTATGTTTTTAAATGAACCTTTAATTTGTCTGGCACTGCAATAGTTGGTGTTATTTCAAACTATCCTGAACGACCTACACCAATCTTGTTGGGTTACTATATTTATATACGACCACTTTACATCACATTTTGAGCATATCAAGATGCATCAACACCAGATATATAATTTATATTTAACCTTATGGTCTCAAATGGAAAGAGCGGGTTAGCACATTTAGACGATTCTTGATTCCATTACCCGCTTACTTTCAGTACATATTGATATCTTCTCAATTATTTTATTGTCTTACATACTTAGTATGTTATTTCATATTGACGCCCAGAGCTTGGGAGCGTTGCGATCCTGCCTCGAGTCATGATAGATAGGTGCACAAGCCTCCTTAGTAGTGTAGCCAAGTTCTAGCAGATTGGTCAGCTCCACTCTTCCGGAGTTTCTAGATACAAAGGTTTATTAGTCTTTTCTGTAGATAGTTGTTGGGTAGGTCAGGACACTATCTCGGCCAAGTATATTACTCTTAGAGGCTAGACTTGGGTTATATAGTAGTATGCTGTCAGTTGTGTCATCCTTGTGACTTTTGTGCTATCAATATGGCGGCCTTATTGGTATTTGTATATCTATATATAGACATTTGTGCTCCTAGATATCATGGTGACCTCAACGACCCACATAGTGTTTTGTGCTTGTAGATATCATGATGGTCGCAAAGGTCCGTATAGTGAATCATATATTTGTTGTGAACTGCTGGATTAGCTGAATACTTACTGTTGTGGGATTTTCTAATTGTGGCCTTGCCGATCGGGTCTTCTGATAAGTCGAGATATATATATAATTTTTTGTGTTTTTGTGTATAGCTGGTGTATACCAGTAGCGTACACGTCTATCTAGTTTAGTTTAAGGTAAATGTGGCACCAAGTGATAGTTATGCCCCTCGATACTGGGTCACGACACTAAGTGTAGGGATTTGGAGAACCATTGTTGGGTTGGAGAATAGGCTAGGGTTATTTTGGAGAAACAATTGCACGAGTTTTTGAAAAACAATTGCCAACATTTCTGTTAACCTATATTGAATTAGGTTTTTTTTATCCATATTGGAGTTGGGTTAAAATTAGAAAGTGGATGCTTGGTTAACTCGGATGACATAGAGAAAATATGTGGCATTATTTAATTGGATGTTTCTTACTCTTTTTAATGTTTGTTAATACATGTTGAATATCTTGTAGGGATAAAGCTTTTTGAATTTAAATGGTACATGAAAGATGGGGTTGGAGGGTTAAAATGGAACATGATTGAGATGGAGTGTCAAAATTAAATGAAACTTAGGAGCAAGTTAAAAGGGTTGTCTATGTAAGTTTGTTAACAAAAATAGAATAATTCTTTTATAAATTTGTTACAAGATCTAATTCTATTCTTTAATGTATGTATATGCACATATGCATGTGTACATAGTTAACTTTTAGTTATCTCTTTTATTCTCGATTGTGTATATAGATAAACGAATTTTGATTGCCGTTAATGAAATTTTTGGACTTCTTTTACAATATAAATACATAATCTTTTAAGAATTTATTATAACATATACCTTTATTTTTATTAATTATTTTTGAATTATCTACATTAGGATATTTTATAAAGTTATCACACTCCTTGTTATTTTCACTTGTATAAATAGACTTTTTTTTATTTTACTAATTAATTTCATTATAGAATGCTATTAACTTATATACTCAATTAGTATTTTTCACTTTTCTTTTTTCTTTTGAAGAATACTATTCATACCATGATCTTAAAGAGATAAAAAACAGATTGATAATGTAAGAATAAAATAGAATTTACAAAAGTCAATTAGAATAAATAAGAAAAAATGTCTATTTTTCAAAGTTGATAAGAGAATTTGATGTTTAAAGCAAAATTTGGGATGAAAATTATTCTCACCAATTTCTTTTATATGAGTATTATTAATTTTGAGAAGATAGAATAACTTATGTGATTATGTCTATTTATAATTATTATTTTTAAATAATAACTATAAAAACTACAATTGATCCTCAAGCCAAAAAAAAAAAGCTATGGTCATAGCAGAATTTGAAGAAGAAGCAAGTTATCATGCCCAATTCATCAGCTCTCTAGCTGTTGCCGTCTACTTCAATTTTTCCAATGAAACAATGAAATCGTGAATTCCTTCGAAGTATGGAGATAGCGCTTCAGTTACACGTTCAATTGAATCTAATGGCTTTAGTCTATGGAGAAATTTGAAAATTAGAAATGTATTTGTAGTATACATTAAGGAAATTCAAAATATATATATAATGGAGTCAAGATTAGGATAAGGATAGTGAAAGGAGAATCGAAACACTTCTCAATCAAGATGGACTTTGTTGATTCTTGAGAATTCAACAATAGGTTTAGAAGAAAGTGAAGATAATAAGAAAAACAGTAGAAGAAAAAGAGTCGACAGGAGAGAAATATAGTTGATATTATCTAAATACTTTAAATGTGCAGGATATGAGTAGTATACATATATTTATAATTGTACATCAACTAACTACTCATCATTTAACTAACTAATTACTGTTATCCCAACTAATAGATATTTGTCTAACTCTAAAAGACTGAATTACCCTTTAGGCATTTACTCAACACTCATCCTCAAGGTAGAAGGTAGTGCAAAAATGTTGAGTACCCCTAGCTTGGAACACAAATATTCATGTTGTATCTTATGCAGTCCTTTGGTTAGTAGATTAGCCTGTTGATCTCTTATAGGTACATACATTGTCTTGATTATTCCTATTTGAATTTTTTCTCTCACAAAATGGCAGTCAATTTCTATATGTTTTATCCTTTCATGAAACACTGAATTTGCAGTTATTTTGCATTGTTGTCTTACTGTCAATATAGACTTGAACAGATAAGGTTATCTTCAATCCAATTTTCTTAAACAATCCTAAGATCCAAACTAAATCAATAGTTGTGCATGTCATACTCCTGTACTCAGCTTCAGCTGAGCTTCTAGACATAATACTTTATTTCTTTGACTTCCAAGATATTAGGGAGTCACCTAAATTCACCATAAAGCCTGTTATAGATCTTCTTGAATTTGGAAAAGCTGCCCAGTCAGCATCACAATAGGTTGTTATCTGTTCTTGATCATTGCTTGACAAGAGTATCCCTTGTCCAGGTTGGTTCTTGAGGTACTTCACTATTCTTATAGCTGCTTCTTTTGGTTGATGTAAGAACTGGCTCAATTTATGTACACCGAATGAGATGTCTGGTCTGGTTATGAGCAAACACAACAACTTTCCAATGATTCTTTGATAGACTCCAATATCAGTCAGAAGCTCGTCCTCTCCATTGTTTGTATTGTTTATAAAGTTATCAACTTCTTTTGTAGTCCGTCTAACATTTGTTTGTAGTGGAGTGGAAACTGGTTTTGCAGCTCTCAAAAATTAACTCTAATGTGTACTTCTTTTGATGCATCAATATATCTAATTTAGATCTAGCAAATTCAATTCCTAGAAAGTATCTTAATTCCCCTAGATCCTTCATCTTAAAGGCCTAATGTAAAGTTGTCTTGGTTTCTTTGATTAGTTGTAGGATGCTTCCAATAACCAATATGTCATTTACATATACTAGTATAAGTACCAGGTTATTTTTCAACCCTTATAATAAACAAGGAATAGTCATATTGACTCTGAGTGAACTCAAGATGTAACGCAGTCTCTAATAGCTTTGAGTTCCGTTGCCTTGGTATTTGTTTTAATTTATACAAGGATTTTAGAAGCCTACAGACTGGTCTTTTCTTCCCTTGGCTTTCAAAGTTTTGTGGTAAGTCTATATATATTTCATCAATGAGATCACCTTGAAGAAAAGTATTGTACACATCTATTTGATGAATGTGTCAATGTTTCATAGATGCAAGAGCAAATACTGATCTAACAGTGACCATTTTGACTACAAGAGAAAAAGTCTCCTGATAGTCAATACCCTCTTGTTGACAATATCCTTTTGCAACTAGTCTTGCTTTGAATCTTTCAATATGACTGGTGTTCTTGTACTTGATTTTGAATACCTACTTATAGACAATGGACTTTTTTCCTTCAGGTAATGGAACTACTTTCAAAGTTTGATTATTTTCTAAGGTTGCAATCTCTGCCTTCATAGCATCAATCCATTTTGGATCTTTCATAGCTTCAGCATAGGAGAAAGATTCTGTTTTAGTGGAACAGGCAGCAATAAAGGCCTGATATTTAGTAGGTAAGTGTGTATAACCAACATAGTTTGCCAGACCATAGGGTGTCCCAGAATTTGACTTTTGAGTCACAACAAAATCTTTCATCCAAAAAGGTGGAGTTGTAGTTCTGGATGACCTCCTTTGGGATTTGTCAGCCACACTTTGTTGTTGAGGTAGTGTAGACTGCGTAGAACTAGAAGTAAGAATTCTTTCGTGAACAGCTGAATTAGGTTGAATGAAACTACCAGAGTCAGTAGACTGATTCATGTCCTGTGTGTTAAGTGTAGAAGGTGAAGGCTCTATAGAGTCCACAGCCAACCTATGGTCAGCAAAAAAATCCAGGAATGGAGTTGGAGCATTCTTGTAGAGATTTTGAAAAAGAAAGACATGTTCTCTGAATTCAATATTTCTGTTGACAAAGAAACTAGAGTTAGTGAAATCATAGAGTATATAGCCCTTTTGAGTATAAGAGTAACCCATAAGAATGGATGCTATAGACCTTGATTTGAGTTTATCATTTTAATGAGTTGCTTTAGCAAATACCAGACACCCTATTTCTCTAAGATGATTATGGATGGTTTCATCCCATGTAAGACTTCAAAAGGTGCTCTTTATTTAGTATAAAAGAAGGCATTCTATTAATAAAGTAGGTTGTAGCTAACACACAATATCCCCAAAACTTAATTGGAACATGATCTTGAAATCGGATAACCCTACAAACCTCCAGAATGTGTTTATGCTGTCTCTCAGCTACACCATTTTGTTGAGGAATATAAGCACAAGAAGTCTGATATATAATCCCAGGAGATGTGAACAAATTACATACTGAGTTTATAAACTCTACACCATTGTATGTCCTAATGCACTTGACCTTTTTATTAAACTGAGTATTAATATATACTAGGAAATATTGTTTGACAACACATACATCAGATTTAATTTTCAATAAGAACAACCAAGTCATTTTAGAAAAAGCATCCACAACTATTAAGAAGTATTTATTTCCATCATAAGTTGAAACTTTGTAAGATCCCCACACATCAAGATGCAGCATATCAAAACAGCTAGTGCTTTTAATACTATTACTAATAAAAGGAGATCTGACTTGTTTTGCACATGGATAAAATACACAATTTTTCACAGTTGTACTACATCTATCTAAAGGCACTGCGAATAGTTTGTTTAGAACTTTGTAAAATGGATGGAAAAGCCTCCTATGCAAAAGATTGATATCAACATTATTATTCATATTAACTGATCTAGAGTTCTTAGAAACCAGAGAACAAGAATCTCTATCCTTTGTTGTTTCTGTAACGCTTTCATCCTCTCATTGAAGAGATCCTGAAATATACAAAAGCCAGGATAAAATGCAACTAAATATTGTAATGCCTTGGTTACCTGAGAGACTGACAATAAATTGAATTTGAATTAAAGTATATGTAGGACATTATCAAGATTATTGCATGTAGTAAGCAAACTGGAACCAATGTGAGTGATATAAGTCATATCACCAGTATGTAGAAATAGTTCTTTTGAGTTTATAGAATCTAGTTTAGTGGGTTTGATAGAAAATTAGGATCTGCTACCATATGATCTGTAGCTCCTGTGTCAATGATCCACTCCTTTTTATTGTTAATAGTCAATAGAGCAGTATTCATACCTGATGTGTTAGCCACATAATAATTTGAAACTGCATTTAACATTTGAATGATCTGATCATATTGGTCTTTTGTAAAGAAGAAGGGACATTTGCATCTGTGTTTGACTTACCTGCAGCTAATCTCCTATCAAGGATGACCCTTGTGAAGTGGACTAACATGGAATTCGAAAAGGCTTCTTTAAACTCCCTATATTCTGATTTTTAGCAGATTAAACATTGATTTGAACATTATAAACACTAGATGTCAGACCTCCTTTTTTTTCTCGAACTTTTCATTATAGTGGCCTACAATTTTGTAACAATTTTCTTTAACATGACCCTTCATCTTACAGAAATCACACTATAAATTGAAATTCTTCTTGAACCTTTGAGCATTACTTGTATTGGCCTTGGAACTGTACAATGGTGTAGTCATAAAATTTCCTGTATTCGCAGTTGGAGAAGCTCCAAGAATTCTATTAGAGTTGATCATGACCTTTTGACTTTCATCACTCATGAGCATTGAGTATGCTTGATTTATAGTAGGTAAGGGGCCATGAGTAGTATTTGACTTCTTTTTTGTGCATAGGAGTCATTAAGTCTCATCAGAAATTGGTACACTTTTTGTCTTTGCAAATAAATTATGAAATTCTTAGACTTGTCATAATTATAGATAGGCAAAGGCACTAATGCCTCAAGTTCATCCCACAAATCTTTGAGTCATGAATAATAAGCCAAAATTGAAGAAGTACCTTGAACTAAATTTGTAATTTCCCTTTGAAGATTGAATGAACGTGAGCCATCAACCTTATTGAACCTCTCCTTGAGATTCATCTAGACAAAATGAGCATTAGAAGCATATGCTATTCCACTAATCAAATTCTGAGAAACTGAGTTCATCAGCCATGAGAGGACAATTGCATTACATCACTCCCACTAATACTAGAATTTCTCATGAAATATTTCTTTCTTCCGAGATCCATTCACTATCCTTAGTTTGTTTCTACCTGATAGAGCAATACGCATCAAACGACTCTACAAAGATTAATTGTCTGTGCCTATTAATTGGAAAGAGATTAAGGATATACCACTTATATCTCCTGGGGTCAGATATAAGGGATGAGTTGCTTCGAATACAACACCCAGTTTCTAGCCTTCATCAATAAAGAATTTGATTTAGTAGAGACTCCTAACCCTTGTTCTCCATTGGCATCTATTATTCCCAAGCTTTAATTTCTGGAAAAAAGCAGCAATTTCAAAGTATTGACTTTGTTAAATTTCTGGGAAGAACCGAAAGAACTTGCGCTAATCAGATGCCAACAATTAGAGGTATAGGCTCTGATACCATATTGATTCTTGAGAATTCAAGAATACATTTAGAAGAAAGTAAAGATGATTAAGAAAATAGTAGAAGAAGAAGAGTAAATAAGAGAGGAATATAGTCGATATTATCTCAATACTTCAAATATGCAGGATATGAGGAGTACACATACATTTATACTTGTACATCAACTAACTAATCATAATTTAACTAACTAATTATTGTTATCTCAACTAAC